>JAKGSA010001582.1:356-30324 GCA_033558755.1 Philaethria dido | reverse complement strand
ATTATTCTTTATCAATAATAAAAGTTCTTATAAAATGATGTTAATAGCACGTTGTGTGAATAACAAAAAACACATATTAAAAAATTACTCCGTTAAATAATTATTGTGTAAAAAAAAAACAATATGGTTGCTTGAACCGGAACTAAATAAAACCTGTATGATGACTGGTTAGGTTTTTTGCAATAACACGTTATCCAATTCCATGTGGAATGTAAACAATGAATGAATTGAATTGCGGAACTCAACGCCGCAGTTTGTCTTGATAAATAGAGGAAAAGATTTTTTTTAGCTTCACGCTGTATTCCGTACATAGTAGGGTAGGCAGAGGGAACCAGAGAACCTTGTGTTAAGACACTCCATTTTCTTTCAACATTTCCGTTCCCCACTTTCTGCCAAATTGAGGCATTGCGTGTTGTGTGGCGAAACTCAACGCCGCGCTTTGCCTTGTTACCAAACCCAGGAAATGAAAAGATTAACATTTCCTGGAGTGGGAATCGAACCCACAACCTGTCGCGTTTACTGTCGCACGCTTGTGCCTCTGCGCCACGACAGGTGTCTTACTAAGGAGGGGAAAAGATTTTTTTTAGCTTCACGCTGTTTCCCGCATATAGCGGGGTAGGCAGAAAACCTGAGAACCTAGTATAAAGACACTCCATTCTCTTTCAACATTTGCGTTCCCCACTTTCTCGAAACTCAACGCCTTTGCCTTGTTACCAAACCCAAGAAATGAAAATACTAAATTTTACATTTCCTGGAGTGGGAATCGAACCCACAACCTGTAGCTTTTACGCACGCTTGTGCCTCTGCGCCACGACAGGAATTTTTTATGTTTTTTTATTACACATGTTTTACAACTGTACTCTATAGGTCACTGCGCCACCGTGACCTCTGAGTACATACTCCTATATTAACAGTACAAAAACTAGACTTAATAAAATTCCATTTTTCTCTATAACATTACGTAGAAAAACATTGGATTACGTAATAAAAATACATACATAAAGCTTAGTAAATCTAGACACAAGTGGCGAGGCGTCCATACAACTCGGTTTCCACCGGCTTGCCTAAATTTTGAAAATAAAAAAGAAGGTCGCCAGAAAAATGTGGAGGTCCAAAAATCAAAATTAAACAAGGTGTCAAGTTCGGCGTTGAGTTCCGCCACTCAGCACGCAATGCCTCAATTCGGCGGAAAGTGAGGAACGGAGTGTCTTAACACTAGGTGCTCTCTGGCTATCCTGCTATATGCGGGATACAGCGTGAAGCGTGAAGTATGTATGTTAAATAGACATCAAACAATTATTAACTTGATAAAAATGCGAATAAAAACTCTAAATGATTAACGTATAAGGAAAATTGTTGTATGAGAGAAATAACTAACAGTGATTGATACATTGTAAACAATGATGTTAATACGTGAAGGAAAAACTTTGTACTCCTTTTTACGAAAATTACGCGGACGGAGGAGTATGAAACTTGGCACACTTATATTTTATTTTTTTTAATTTTTTTTTTTATTGATAACGGACGGCAAACGAGCAGAAGGACCACCTGATGGTAAGTGGTTACCTTCGCCCATAGACATCTACAAAACCGGAGATGTTGTAGATGCGTTGCCAACCTAGAGGATACTGATGGAAGGGGGGACAATGTAGTAGTCCACTATCGGAACCACCACATTTTGGGGAAAGGATGGGTGGGAAAGGGGAAAAATCTGGCTTACATGCCATCGAACCAGAACACATCATATCTTATAGTATTGCTATATACTATATTTATCTACACAACAGGAAGGCAGAGAACATAGTGTCATAACCTCCGCTATCCACTTACCACCCGAATTCGACAGATTAAGATTTCTTAAGACAAAAATTAAATCAATATGTTGACGATTTACTCTCAATACATCTTTGATGCTGATGTACGTTAGGAAGAATCTACATATAAATACGTGAAACTAAAACTTTGGATCCTTTTAACGAAAATTACGCGGATGGAGGAGTATGAACTTGCTTTACCTTATAGTTAATATAGAAGGAGTGCAGAATGCTAAGATTTTTTAAAATAATGCATAAAAGTGTATTCGATCTCTTGTAACATTCCGTTCTCCACTTTCCGTTGAATTGATGCATTGCGTGCTGAGTGGCGGAGCAGCGCCGATACGAAGCCAGGAAATGAAACACTCCATTTCCTGGGTTGGAATCGAATCCTGGCACCTAGCTTTTTACGCACGCTTGTGCCACTGCGCCACGACAGTCCTTTATAAATAATATAAATATTAAAAATATTTTTATATATAATTGTATCTATCCGTCCATGTGTAGAGTAAGGTCTTTCCTTATCAGATCACACACGATGCTTACTAACTACGTGCTTATGAAATAGCGCTTTGTATTATTTTAATATGTATCATAAAGAATATAATAAAAATTAAATATTTATATAGAGTAGAACGCCTATCGTGGCGCAGAGGCACGTGCGACTGTAAACGCGACAGGTTGTGGGTTCGATTCCCACTCCAGGAAATGTAAAATTTAGTATTTCCATTTCTTGGGTTTGGTAACAAGGCAAAGCGTGGCGTTGAGTTCCGCCACTCAGCACGTAATGCCTTAATTCGGCGGAAAATGGGGAATGAATTCGTTTTAAGAGAGTGGAGTGTCTTAACACTAGGTTCTCTGGTTCCCTCTGCTTACCCTGCTATATGCGGGTTACAGAGTGAAGTTAAAAAAAATATATATATATAGTTACCACATTAAAAAAGCGTTGCTTAGCAACGTGTATGTTTACAACTCTTTATAACAAAATTTATGTCAAACACATGATTTTTTTTATCTTCACGCCTGTATCCCGCATAAAGCAGGGTAGGTAGAGGGAACCAGAGAACCTAGTGTTAAGACATTCCGTTACCCACTTTCCGCCGATGATTCATTGCGTGTGAAGTGGCGGATCTCAACGCCGCGCTTTGCCTTGTAACCAAACCCAGGAATTGTAAATACTAAACTTTTACATTTTCTGGAGTGGGAATCGAACCCACAATCTGTCGCGTTTACAGTCGCACGCTTGTGACTTTGCGCCATAACAGGCCTTAATAAAAAAATATTTGTATTATATTATAATATGTACTTGTATTTTAAAATCTAAGCAAATTATACTTGACCTACATTAAATTGTTTACGCAATTCAACTTTTGTGAGGCTTCACATTTTAACGTAGTAGAAAAAACCTAGTGCCTAGACACTCCGTTTTCCATTATTTTATGAGGTATGTATGTGACCTTCTCCTTCGTTTGAAGTCGGCTAAAAGGAACTACATACATACATAGCTTCACGCTGTATCCCACATATAGCAGCGTAGGCAGAGGGAACTTAGTGTTAAAACACTGAGTTCCTCACTTTCCGCCGAATTGAGGCATTGTATGATGAATGGCGGAACTCAACGCCGCGGTTTGCCTTATTACCAAAAACAAGGAAAAGAAAAATTCCATTAAAAGGAACAATTTTTTTTTAACTTCACGCTGTATTTCGCATATAGCAGGGTAGATAAAGGGACCATGAGAACCTAGTGTTAAGATCCTCCGTTCTTTTAAGATAATTATTCTTATAAAGTAATTTAAAAAAAAAGAAAAGAATCAAAGTCAAAGTCAAAGTCAAAGTCAAATAATTTTATTCAAAATAAGAAGTTACATGCTTCATTTTTTGAACGTCAAATAATTTACCACCGGTTCACTAAATTTAATGCCTCAGACCTGAGAAGAACCGGCGCAAGAAACTCAGCGGGATTTTTTTTTTTTTTTTTTTATATTCGACATCATCAATCATCTCCTCGCTCTGGTTACAAGGCAAAGCGTGACATTGAATCCCGCCGAACTGTAATTGTAAGAGAACAGAGTGTCTTAACACTAGGTTCTCAGGTATGAAAATATTGAATATTATTTATTATTTTATATTATTTTATCATTACTAATATTATAAATGCGAAAGTAACTCTGTCTGTCTGTCTGTTACGCTTTCACGCCTAAACCACTAAACTGATTTTGATGAAATTCGATATAAAGATAGAACTGAACTTGGGAAAGGACACAAGATACTTTTAGTCGCGAAAAAAAATGGAAGAAATTGTTGAAATAGGGGATGAAAGTTTGTATGGAAGTTCCTTATTGTCAAAAATACAATCATGCAAGATTGCTCAACCGCTTAAACAATTTTGACAAATTGTCTAGACTTTGGGAAAGATATAGGCTACTTATTATCATATCGCGCGTTATAATCGAATTCTACGCGGGTGAAGCCGCGGGCGGGAAGCTAGTATTGAATATTTTCATTTCTTGGAGTTGGAATCGAACCCACAACCTGTAGTGTTTACGGTTTTTCAACGCTAAGGAGTTTCTTCTCTATACCCTATATTCTATGTTTTGCAATACTATTGTATTTAAGGTCATTTCTACCGACATTGAAGAATGAAGGTGAATAAATGACCAAGTAATGTAATTATTTCCTCTATTTGTATATATCTCT
Organism: Philaethria dido; assembly: GCA_033558755.1. Lineage (NCBI taxonomy): Eukaryota > Metazoa > Arthropoda > Insecta > Lepidoptera > Nymphalidae > Philaethria > Philaethria dido. The sequence goes on along the minus strand of JAKGSA010001582.1, from coordinate 25,813 downwards.
TTATTAACCGACTTTAAATAAAGGGGTCTTGAAACGCCTGTCGTGGCGCAGAGGCACAAGCGTGCGACTGTAAACGCGACAGGTTGTGGGTTCGAGACACACTCCAGGAAATGGAATTTTTCATTTCCTAAGTTTGGTAACCAGGCAAAACGCGGCATTGAGTTTGAGTTCGCACCAGTGCTAACGTGCAATGCCCCTCGGATTCGGGCGGGTGGGAAAAGTAAAGGGAGCGGTCTTTAACACCAGGTCTCCGCCAAACCCACATGCCATATGGATACAGCCCGAAGTTATATATGCAAAAGCATATTTATAACTGATTTTAAAAAAAAATAAAATAGGTATCTTTACCTTCTTGATCTCCGTTTTCTTTGTGTTACCGCGTACCATTTGTTGGGGGTAACGGATAGCTAAACCTTGACATTTCTTTCGAAGTGATAGTGATGTGGGGTCCCATTTAAAAAAATATTTTATATATATTATAAGATATATAGGCACAATATAGGGATATATATATATATATATATATATAGAAGAAGAGCAGGTAAAGAAGAGGCAAAAAGAGAGCAGGTGTTATATATATATACAAGAATATATATATATATATATATATATAGCAGAAAAAGAGCATATATATATATATATATATATATAGAGAGAGAGAGAGAGAGACATTAGTGAGAGAGAGAGAGAGAGAATGAAATGAAAAATAATTTAAACACACACCCCACTCAGCATGCATCGTGACCTAGAACCATCAGGTTTACAGTGAGATGCCATTGATGCCTCTACACCTTCCATAGTAATATTGTATTACGTATTACATATATATATATATATATATATATATAAAAGAGAGCAACAGGAGCATATATATATATATATATATATATATGGAGCAGCATAAGGAAGACATATATAGCGGCGAGCATAGTGTATGGACACTGAAGTTCAAATCTTCGACGACTGTGCTGCGGATCAAGCTGCGAAGTTGCTTAACGCAAGTACATTCACTATATAGACATCGAACCGGGCGACCCGTCTTGAGATGTATGTCTAATTCCTAACAAAACAAATTAAATGTTTTACTACTTTAATAGTTAAACCTCGTTATTTGACCTTAGCGACTGGATTGTGATATTGGACTCCACATATCATTTATATAATCTCTATGCGTCTGGCTATTATAATGGTAAAAAAGTAAGGTCTTTTGATGTTTTAAAGTATTAATCCCATCACTGAAACGAAGACATATTTAGAAAAACGTATAAAATTCCTTGAATGCACTGGGAAATCGAAATCCGGCGCCCTTGAAACCCACCGCGCCAGACCACCGGCTTTCGGCGTGTTCTACATCCAGCTGTGCCTAACTTTAAACTCAAAAATATTAATAAATGAAGTATCTTCCTTTCGTCAGTAATGATAGTTCTGTGGAACAACTCGCGTGGAAGCAGTGAAAATTCTCTCAGCGGCAAATCTCTCTGCCACTAGAGATGTTAACAAACATAAAATGTAATTGTCGTGTAAATGCCGTGTGTATGGAGAGAATCTCCTCATTTGAGCATGATTTAGGAAACCATGGCTTAGTGTGGGCCAACAGAGCGGAGCTTTCAAGAGGCGCGGGTTCGAGTCCCTCTGCTTGCGTTCAAATTTTTATATATCGTTTTTCAAATATAAAAGCTGGTGCGGTCTTTCGAAAATTAACGAAACATATTTCTCTCTCCTTGCTCCTTCAGATAAAGTATATCTGCTATAAAAACTGTAATAAATTCAGGTGTAAGGGCGTGCAAAGCCCACACCACTGTATCTCCAGGCCATAAAGGGTGGTGGTAGGGCAGAGTGAAACAGAGGAACCTAGTGCAAGACAATCACCTTCTTTCAATAACCTGTTCTCTACTTTCATTGAAATGGAGGTGGGCCATGCAAGTTGGAGCGGTGGAAACCTCAATCGCCGCGCTTTGCCTTTAATACTGTACAGACACCCGGAAATGAAAAATACTAACTTAACATTTCCCGGAGGAATGGAACCCACAAACTGTGTCGGTTCTCGTTTTTTAGTAAAATCCTAATTATTTGATAGTTTAAAACGAACATTGTTTTATTTCCTGACATGTTTTTTTTATATTAGCACAATATAAAAAACTCTTGAAACAAAAAAATGGATCTCGTGAAGTAAAAGTTTACACTTCTGCTTAGGATCGTGTGTATTTTATAATTACTTCTTTAATGTAAATGTAATAATTAATTTTATACTTAAATTTAGTAGCTCATTTCAGTTTTAATCATTTATCTTAATTCCTAGTTTCATTTTAAGAGATACATATAGATATTATTAAGAGTAGCATACAGGTTATATATATATATAGATATATATGATATATAAGGGCATATATATGCGACTGTAAACGCGCACAGGTTCTAGGTCTGATTCCACCCAGGAACTTTTTAGTATTTTCATTTCCTGCCCGGTAATATTACAGCAAAAGCGTGGCGTTGAGTTCCCGCCACTCCAGCACGCAATGCATGTAAAATGTACTGTGTAAACTGAACTGAAGTACACCGTTTTTTTTTTTTTTTTTTTTTTTTTTTTTTTTTTTTTTTTTTTTTTTTTTTTTGGAGTGCTGAGAGCTGACCTTAACTTGTTAATTTATGTATATGATGATTATTATTATTTTTTTTTTCAACTCATATATAGCAGTAAGTGGCAGAAGAAATCTGAGAATCTAGTGTTAAGACATCTTCAGGTTCTCTTTCTTAACATTTTCGTTCCCTCGCTTTTCACCGAATTGAGTGCATTGCAGTGCGTGATTGAGTGGTTTTTGCCTTATTACTGGGTGAGCCGTGTGAAAGAAATGAAAAAATGCCACAAATAATATTTAACATTTTACTTCCTGAGTAGAATCGAACCCACAGCTCTTGTCGCGTTTACATTTCTACGCTTGTGCTCTGCGCCACTACAGGCTCCTCAAATATAAAGATATTATGCAATATTGTATTGGCTTATCTCCATACAAAATTTAAGTGTGCCAAGTGTCATACTTCTCCGTCCGGCAAAAATTTGCATTTTAAAAAGGGGTACAAACATTTTTACTCACGTATTATAATAAATTAGTGTTCCGTTGACGCAAAGCAACAACGCGTTGCCTAGCAACGTATATGCCTCTTTTGTATAAACATGAAAGTCAAACCATGATAGTGTGTGTAACATTTATTTTATTAATTTAACATACTTTTTATGCATTATTTAAAAAAATATTAGCATTCTGCACTCCTTCCCTATATAAACTATAAGTGTGCCAAGTTTCATGCTCCTCCGTCCGCGTAATTTTCGTAAAAAGGGGTACAAAGTTTTTGCTTCACGTATTTATATATAGATGTTATATTTTGAACTTTATGCATCTATGACGTCATATATACCTGCATCTAGAGAACACTCTAGAAGGTTGAATGTCATAGTAATATTAATATATTACTTATTAATTCAATATTTCGATGTTATTTTTTGTATATGCCAAATATTTGATAGTTAGCTTTTTATTCTTTTTTAATTTTTGTTTTATTATAGTTATTAGATACCGGATATCATTTCTTTTTTTTTTAACTTCACGCTGTATCCTGTATATAGCAGGGTAGGCAGAGGGAACCTGAGAACCTAGTGTTAAGACACTCCGTTCTCTTACAACAATTACGTTCCCCACTTTCCGCCGAATTGAGGATTGAGGATTTAATTAATAATAATAGGAAAGTGGAGAACGGAATGTTCTAACACGTCGGTTCTCACATATGCGGGATACAGCGTGAAGCTAAAAAAAAAATGATAGTATTAAAAAAGCACCTTCACGCATAGCAGGGTAGTCAGAGTGAATCTAATGACAAAAACTCTGCCGATTTCTGCCGAAATTCGAGACATTGCGTGTTATGTGCTGACACTTATCTCCGTGTTATGTTTAACCAGAGCGGAGAAAAGAAATTAAGTGAAATATATATTTTTTTTTAGCTTCACGCTGTATCTCGTAGCAGAGTAGGCAGAGGTAACCTGAAAATCTAGTGTTATGACACTCCATTCCGCACTTTCTGCCGAATTGGGGCATTGCGTGCTGAGCGGCGGAAATGAAAATACTAAACTTTTACATTTCCTGGAGTGGAAATCGAACCCACAGTCTGTCAGGCAGACAGACATGTGCCTCTGCACCGCGACGATAAAAAATCCTTAGAAAATATTAAAAATAATATATCTCGGCCTGTCTAGAACTAACATAAAGTGGTTAGGTCTAGACAGGTCGAGATCTTTTAGTAGATTACTAAACTACCTTGAATTACACGGAATTAAATCATAATATTTTATTATTTGTAATAACACTTGATGTCCTCTCCTTACTATATATTTAGTTGGACCATATATTAACAAACACCTATCACAGAGGCACAAGCGTGCGACAGTAAATGCGACAGGTTGTGGGTACGATTCCCACTCCAGGAAATGTCAATGAAAAAAATTCCAGGGATTATGTAACAAGGCAAAGCGCGGCGTAGAGTTCCGCCACTCAGCACGCAATGCCTCAATTCGGCGGAAATAGATTCTGTTTCTAGATTCTGTAGTTCCCTGTGCCTACCCTGCTATATGAGAAATACGCCGAGCTTTGCCTTATTACCAAATCCAGGAAATTAAAATAGTAATTTTACATTTCTTAGAGTGTGAGTCGAACCCACGACCTGTCACTGCACAATGACAGTATAATGAGAAAAAAAAACAAAAAATTGTATTATAATCGTGGTAGAACTATAAAAAATATTAAGATATACAATAAGAATATGTTCATAGTAATTTTTTTCCTCGTTCAGTACGTGCTTGTAATATTAAGCATTATTAGAGGCCATTGAGTCAAAAAAATGTTTTTTTTTTCGTTCTAAATCGATTATTATTGGAACGAGGTTCCTTATATATGAAGAAAGATATATGAAGGTAAGGTGAGCGGCAAGAGAGATAGGGAGATACCTCGGTTGACGTTCGAGAACACAGTATCGATGATACTGGAGGAAGGTCACGTAAAAAGCATGGGAACCCCTCGGAGAGCATGCATGAAGAGGTTAATGATTGTGGACGAGGCGAAAGAGTTATGCAGGGACCGTAGCGTTTTGCGCTCTCTGACTACCCCACTAGGTATAAAGCGTGAAATTAAAAAAAAGGTAGGTAGAGGGAACGTTGTTTTAAGACACTTCGTTCCCCACTTTCCACCGAATTGAGCTGTATCCCGCATATAGCAGGGTAGGCAGAGGGAACCTGAGAACCTAGTGTTAAGACACTCCGTTCTATTAACATTTCCGTTCCCCACTTTCCGCCTGATTGAGGCATTACGTGCTGAGTGGCGGAACTCAACGCCGCGTTTTACCTTGTTACAAGAACTAACAAATGAAAATACTATATCTACATATAAATACGTGAAGCAAAAACTTTGTTCCCCTTTTTACGAATATTACGCGGACGGAGGAGCATGAAACTTGGCACACTTATAGTTTATATAGAGAAGGAGTGCAGAATGATAGTATCTTTTTAAAATAATGAATAAAAATTACATTTAATTAATAAAATAAATGTTACACACACTACCATGGTCTGAGATCCATGTTTATATAAAGTGACATATACATACATTGCTACACAACGCGTTGTTAACGCGTTAACGGGGAGTCTAGTAATTTCTAATAGGTAAATAATAAAAAAAACCTTGATATAAGTACTATATACGAGACTAAGCACTTGATGCCCATAAGAAGGTTTCCGCATACTTAAGAACGAACGTGAACGATGCAAAGATTGTTTATGTTATTATTGTTGTTTTTTTTTATCTTCACGCTGTATTACGCATATAGCAGGGTAGGTAGAGGGAACCTAGTGTTAAGATACTCCGTTTCCCACTTGCCGCCGAAATGAGGCATTGCGTGATTATGGTGAAACTCAATGCGCTGTACAAGTACTTAACTCGGGAAATGAAAATACTAAACTTTTACATTTCCTGGAGTGGGAATCGAACCCACAACCCACAACTTGTGTCACTGCGCCACGACAAGCGTTTTTATTGTTATTTAAAGAATTTCATTTGAAAGTTTAATTTTAAAATATAAATAATAATCAAATAATGGTAAAAAAGATATATGAAGTAAAGGTGAGTGGCAATAGAAGTTAGGGGAAGACCTCGGTTGACCTTCGAGAACACAGTATCTATGGTACTGGAGGAAGGTCACGTAAAAAGCATGAGGACTCCCCGGAGGGCATGTATGAGGCGAGAGAGGTATGCAGGGACCGTAGCGTTTGGCGCTCCGTTCTCTCTAACTACCCCGCTAGGGATAAAGCGTGAAGCTAACTCTAATTTAATAATAATATCATATTAATACGTAAAGGAAAACCTTTGCTATCTTTTTTTATTCAAACTATGCGGAATGTTAATAAATTAAATATTACTCATAGTACCATATGTTTCACATACACTGTTCATATGTTGTCATGGCAACGTATATTTTACATGGAAATGGGGTTACTACTTAAATTACTTCCGTAAAACGTGCCACAGTAGACAACGGAAATGTTAACCTGTTAACGGGGTATGACGAATTATTTTGTCATACATAAAAACCTACTGCAATGGACATGACGATAGTTTTCGTCATGGAAATTAATCGTAATATGTTGAACGCATTACGTTCTACGGCGTTTTTATCTATTAAAAAAGTTTTACTTATAACTATGAAAAAAAAAATCACGTACACATAAAGTTTATAATTCCCGGTTATCGAGTTAGGAGAACGGAGAGTCTTAACACTAGGTTCTCAGGTTCCCTCTGCCTACCCTGCTATGAGCATGGATACACTGTGAAGCTAAAAACAAACTATATACGGCGAACCTATTTATGGCTATATATGGCGAACCGCCAAATATCTTACGATGTGTTCCGGTTCGATGGCATGTAAGCCAGGTTTTTTCCCCTTTCCTACCCATCCTCTCCCCAAAATATGGTGGCTCCGATGGCGGACTACTACATTATCCTCCCCTTCCATCTGTATCCTGTAGGTTGGCAACGCATCTACAACATCTCTGGTGGTGTAGATGTTCATGGGCGAAGGTAACCACTTACCATCAGGTGGTACTTCTGCTCGTTTGCCATCGTTATCCATAAAAATATCCATAAAAAAAGACCATTTTCTCCACTGAGATTTATACCCCTGGACTATTGTATACATATTTAAGTACTAACTGAGTCACAAAAGCGTCAAGTTCTTCTGGTATTTTTTACGTATAAAATTAATTATAAATTATCATAAAAAACTTGATCTCTTCAAGCAATTTCTTGTTCTTTTAAAAACAGGTATTGATTATTGAATGATGGACATGGAGTTCTAACACGTGTCGTATTAATAATATATAAAAAGTTTAGTGACTTCTTTCTTTATTACCCGACAGTCAGAGGGTTATGTTTTTCGCGCGTATCATGTATGTTTGTAATATCCTTTATTACCTCATATCTTCTAAACCCCTGAACCGATTTATATAATTAAGGTGATGTTAGATAGGTATTGATACTCCAAGTGTTCTTAGATATGCGACATCAATCTTAATTTAATATGGCGCCCTCTAGAGGCAATTGCGTCATGAATAAAAACAAAAAAAATCGCTAATGGGTACCGTGTGGGGTGTCAAATGAAAGACTTAACTAGCACATTTCAAATATACAACACATAACTAGCTTTTATAGCTTACTTTATTTGTATTTGCTACCTAAATTTAAAGAACTGGTTCAGTTGGGTTTTTTGTTCTTTATAATTATTGGAATCGTTTAAAACAATGCAATTCGACTGTATGTGGTCATATAAATTTAGTTAAGATCTAGCAAGTAGTTTTTGTTCAACGCCTGTCGTGACGCAGAGGCACAAGCGTGCGACTGTAAACGCGACAGGTTGTGGGTTCGATTCCCACTCCAGGAAATGTAAAATATAGTATTTTCATTTCTTGGGTTTGGTAACAAGGCAAAGCGCGGCGTTGAGTTCCGCCACTCAACCCGCAATGCCTCAATTCGGCGGAAAGTGGGGAACTGATTTCTCGAAAGAGAACGGAGTATCTTAACACTAGGTTCTCAGGTTCCCTCTGCCTACCCTGCTATATGCGGGATACAGCGTGAAGCTAAAAAGTAATAATCTTACTTTTTATTTGAAAACAAACGGGTTTCTATTTTGTTATTGTTTTTTATTGTAAAAATTACCTCCTAATTGATATATTCTACATCAATATTAATCAATTATGGCAAAAAAAAAAAAAGCAATTATTTTTTTCTCTAATTTTTTGCTCAATTATCGTTTTTTTTGCTCTTTATAAAACATTTTAATCTATTAAATTATTCTTTATTAATCATTAAATAATTATTAAATTAATCATGTTAAAATATATTATGAGAGACCATCGTGTCTGTGTACTGCGTGTGACTGTAAACGCGATTGGTAGTGGGTTCATACACGTGAGGGGGAATTATTATATTTATAATATTTTCATTTCTTTACTGGTAATACAAAGCGCGGCGTTGAGTTCCGCCACTTAACACACAATGTTTCATATTCGGGCGAAAAGAACGGAGTGTCGTTACATTTTTTTTTTGTTTTAGCTTCACGCTGTATCCCGCACATAGCAGGGTACGCAGAGAGAACCTAGTGTTAAGACACTCCGTTCCCCACTTTCCGCCGATATGAGGCATTGCGTGCTGAGTGGCGGAACTCAACGCCGCGCTTTGCCTTGTTACTAGATCAAGGAAATGAAAATACTAAATATTAATTAATATTACCATTACCTCTAGTGCAAGCACGAAAACTTGCGACAAAGTATTCGTATAGTTATCGAAAGCGTTTTATATGGGAAAACTTTAGTTCCTCTTACGTACGGTAGGGGCGCTTTTCAATTCTCATACAAATTCTTTCGATAACGTTACGAATACTTTGTCGCAAGTTTTCGTGCTTGCTCTACTGGAGTGGAAATCGAACCCACAACCTGTCGCGTTTACAGTCGCACCCTTGTGCCTCTACGCCACGACAGGTGCTTCCATACATACATGAGAAAATATATAGATTTAAAAGTTTAGTGACCGATGTAACCTTTTTAATATTAATTCAGTACATTGATCTTTTATTATGTTTGCAGTAAATTTAAATATATTCCAGTACCATATTCATATTTACATATAATTATTTGTAGCGTTGATTTTCCGACGAGTGACTTTATATATGTATAGCGGCGAATAAATAAATAATATTTAACAAACAAGTAAAAGAATTATAAAGAACAATAAACCCGACTGAACCAATTCTTCAATTTTAGGAAGCAAATACAAATAGAGTAAGCTATAAAGCTAGTTATGTGTTATATATTTAAAACATGATTGTGCCTCTGCGCCATGACAGGTGTTAAATATTTCAAAGTCAAAGTCAAAGTCAAAGTCAAAGTCAAAGTCAAATAATTTTATTCAAAATAAGAAGTTACAAGCTTCATTTTTTGAACGTCAAATCATTTACCACATTTAGCCCGAATATATGTACATATACATACATACATAGCTTCACGCTGTATCCCGCATATAGCAGGGTAGGCAGAGGGAACCTAGTGTTAAGACACTCCGTTTGCCACTTTCCGCCGAATTGAGGCATTACGTGCTGAGTGGCGGAACTCAACGCCGTGCTTTGCCTTGTTATCAAACCTAGGAAATTAAAAATTCTATTTCCTGGAGTGGGGATCGAACTCACAACCTGTCGTGTTTACAGTCGCACGCTTGTGCCTCTGCGCCACGATTATCCTCTGTGATTTTTCTCATGTTTATTATATTTTTTTTCACAGCAAAATGAACTACACTCTAGTAGAGTCACCACTAACGCGAACTGATTTAACAAAAGAGAAGATGAACAAGTGGTTAGAAGCCCAACGTACTGGCGATACATCTGAAGTAGATGTCTATGGGAAGGCATCTGATAAGCAAATGAAGGAACTGGACAACGTGAGGAAATTGAGCAAGGAACTGCAGGAGAGTTTACCTGTAAGTTTTATTTAGTGATAAGACACTTATTTTTGATGCGTTTAGTGTTAAGACACTCCGTTCGTTAGTTTCTTTTTTTTTCATTTTATTAACTTCACGCTGTATCCCGCATATAGCGGGGTAGGCAGAGGGAACCAGAGAGTCTAGTGTTAAGACACTTCATTCTCTTTCAACGTTTCCGGACCCCACTTTCCGCCAGATTGAGGCATTGCGTGTTGAGTGGCGGAACTCAACGCCGCGCTTTGCCTTGTTACCAAACTCAAGAAATGAAAATACTAAATTTTACATTTCCTAAAGTGGATATCGAACCCACAACCTGTCGCGTTTTCAGTCGCACGCTTGTGCCTCTGCGCCACGACAGGCGTTTTATTTACAATAATTCATATTTAATATTTTCATTTCCTCGCTTTTGATGATGAATTATCCTATCCAGCACATAATGTGTCAATGCGCTAGAAAGTGGGGAACGGAAATGTTATGAGAACGGAGTGTCTTAACACTATGTTGTCAGGTTCCCTCTGCCTACCCTGCTATATGCGGGATACAGCGTGAAGATAAAAAAAACCTGTTGAATGTTTGATAGGTACTTAACGTTTTGTCTTTACCAGAGCGAATATATGAAAATAATTCTTATATGATCACAATAATGTATTATATTAAATTAATAAAATAATAGTAAAAGTGGGGAACGGAATTGTTGAAAGAGAATAGAGTGTCTTAACACTAGGTTCTATGGTTCCCTCTGCCTACCCCGCTATATGCGGGTTACAGCGTGAAGTTAAAAATAATTAAAAAAAATAACAGTTTTACACATTATAACGTGTTTGACGTACACAGTGTACGTCACACACATATTAGGATGTATAAAGCTTATAAGAAAAATACATAGCTAAGGTGTTTGTATACCTAATATTAAAGATTATAAATTACTAGCGACTCGCCCCAGCTTCGCACGGGTGGACATTTATTTTTTAAGCTCTCCGAAAAATAAATTGCTTTTTATAAGTGCATTAATTCAGTAAATTTACTCGATTTGGCCGCGTCCGCTGCGTAGAGAGCAACCTGCTTCATAGATGTGCACCCCCCTCCCCTTCGGTTTCGCCGTGCGACACATATCGGCCGGCGGCCATCATTCATTTTTATACCAAATACAATTTTAAATTCGTAATATCTTTTGTACGGATTGTCCGATTGAAATAAAATAAAAAGTAATTTATAGCTATTGAAACAATATTGCTCAATAAAGTTTATTTGGATTAGGATTAATATTTGACGGTAATATGATCAATAAACATAGGCTAATAATTTTAATTACTTTTATTCTATGGAAAAGTGGTTATAATGGCTAAAATATAAATGTTTGGTTTATACTATCAGGGACTTTTTTGTAGGCATTATTGAGTTCTACAACTTTTCTATAGAAGTCAATCATACATCTCTAACCACTTAGGCAGCGTTCGCGAGAATCATTAACGTACGGTAGTTTTTTCGTCGACTTACTCCACAATTTTCGCTACCACGAAAAATCCTATCTATTTTCCGGGATAAAATATAGCCTATACGGATTCGGAAGAATCTCTCTAAGTAATGGTAAAAGAAATTTTGAAATCGGTCCAGTAGTTTCTGAGCCTATTCAATACAAACATACAAAAATACATACAAAAATACAAAGGTTTCCTCTTTATAATATTAGTATAGATAAAATATATATTTTTTTCTCTACTCTGTATTTTCACGATGTATCCTGCATATAAAGTAGGCAGACAGAGTAATAACCTAGTGTTAAGACACTCTGTTCTCATAACATGTCCCTTCCCCACTTTCCGCTGCGGAACTCAACACCACACTTTGCCTTGAAACCAAAGCGAGGAAATGAAAATATTTAATATTAATTATATATTAAAACAAAGTATTTAATGCATATTACTATACTAGAACGTAATAAATTTCAACATAACGTAAAAATGATAGCAAAAAATTAATTGTTCATATATACAGGATGTTGCTAATTAATATCTAGTTTTATAAAATCATTGAACGAAAAGATTGGCCAAAGATATGAAAATGAGGTGAAGCAAGGTTGATATTTGTACATTATGGATGGGTGGCTTATGAGTTAGTAATTTTCGTTTGTTGTTTCTCTTTTTGCTTTTTGTTGCTAAGATTCGTTTATTATAGAAAAATCTTTAAGAAATTCATAGTTTCATATAAATATTATTACTAAGCATTGCATTATAACATTAAATTTATTATATATCTTGTATAAGCCATCAATATTATAAGTAAACACATTTTATAGTTTCGCGCTGTATCTCGAATATAGCAGGGTAGGCAGAGGGAACCAGAGAACCTAGTGTTAAGACACTCTGTTCCCCACTTTCAGCCGAATTGAGGTAATGCGCTCTGAGTGGCAGAACTCAACGCCGCACTTTGCCAAACCCAGGAAATGAAAATACTGAACTTTTAAATTTCCTGGAGTGGGAATCGAACCCACAATCTGTCGCGTTTACAGTCGCACGCTTGTGCCTCTGCGCCACGTCAGGCGTTCTTTTCTTTTACAAGAAAAAGAAAACAATGATTTAAAATTTAAAATTCCAGGAGTTAGAAAACTCAGTGCGCGTCGCTGATCAAGAGAACCAAGCAATGAATCCCACAGCACCAGTTCTTGACTTCTCCGAAGACCATGAATTCGTATCAGCTAACCAATTAGACGATTATTATTCTCAAGAAGACCAAAATGACGCTAAGGAAGCTGAAAAGCAAAGACTGACTAAGGGTAAAGCGGCAAAGACTGAAATCCAGAAATTTTATAAGGATCAGTGTGTTTTCTTGACTGGTGGTACAGGGTTCTTGGGGAAAGGTGAGTGCGGGGTTTGCTTGTTTGTTTCTTTTATTTTTAATTTTATTTGATTTAAGCTTGAATTCGATTATCACTTAAAAAATATATGATAATGCTAATCCTGAAAGTGTAGGACTCCCTGTGAGGGGACGAGGTTAGAATACAATTCCCCTCCGCCGCTAGGTAGCCTCCCGCAAGAGGCGGGTATCCTAGTAGTTTGGTGGTAGGAGGTTCGTCCTCCGTCTGGCTCGCGACCACTAACATGTCAAAAACGAACCGCCAAATATCTTATGATGTGTTCCGGTTCGACGACATGCAAGTCAGGTTTTCCTCTTTCCCACCTATCCTTTCCCAAAAATGTGGTGGTTCTGATAGCGGACTACTACATTGTCTTCCGCTTCCATCTGTATCCTCTAGGTTGGCAACGCATCTACAACGTCTCTGGTGTTGTGGATGTTCATGAGCGAAGGTAACCACTTACCATCAGGTGGTCCTTCAGCTCGTTTGTCAACCGTTATCCATAAAAAAAAAACATTCGACAAACTATACGCTTATGTCTCTTGGTTCGCTAATGAGAATTGTGAAGCCAATGGTTATTAATTCTGTTAATATTTAGGACAAATATCTTCATGTAGTTATATCTGTTCTTAGAAATATTTATAAATGTATAAGAATTTAGATTCGATTCAGATTTGATGCGATCGATCAAGTTCATCCTAAACTGAATAATTTTCATAATTTCAAAATATTAAATTTGGACATCAATATTCATATTAATTTTATGATGTTTAAGTAAATGGGAAACTAAAAGTCATATTTGAAGGTCAAAAACAATACTTTTTTTTTATTTCTTTTTATTATAGAGTATCTATCCGCGTCATAGACGTTGGGTTTTCTTTATTGTCGCTTAATTAATTATCGATTCAATAAATTCTGAGTTAATTGTTTGATCGTCATAGTATAATCGATTTGAGATACTATTATAGCTAGGTGAAAGATGTATGTTATATTTTTGTATCAAAACTTGGGACTCCATCCGTATTGAGAAAGATGTTTTTGCTTTCATTTTGTCTTTGGCAACACTTTTTCCAAAATAACGGATTTGGAGCTAAGTCAAATCTTCTTTAATTGAATCAACCGTTTGGCAATTATTATTATTATTAATAATAACTTTTTATTGTACAAATAAAAAAGGATAACAAAAATAAATGTTAAAAAAAATTATGAAAATAAGCAAAAACAGAAATATGAAAAAGTAAAGTAACTTCACGCTGTAACCCGCATATAGCAGGGTGGGCAGAGGGAACCAGAGAACCTAGTGTTAAGACACTCCATTCTCTTTTAACAATTCCGTTCCCCACTTTCCACCGAATTGAGGCATTGCGTGTTGAGTGGCGAAACTCAACGCCGTGCTTTGCCTTGTTACCAAACCCAAGAAATGAAAATACTAAATTTTACATTTCCTGGAGTGGGAATCGAACCCACAACCTGTCGCGTTTACAGTAGAACGCTTGTGCCTCTGCGCCACGACAGGCGTTAAACACACATGATATGTACAAAAGGGGATCTTATCGCGATCTGTTCCAGTCAGTTCTGACCTGTCAGTTAGTTCTGAGTTATATTTTAGTTGTCTTTTTTCGATTTTTTTTAAATTAACACTTATTCTACTTCAAGTATATCTCCTATTTTGGTGTATAATAAACAGGGCTCTCTGATACATCGTTAGTTTTTTTGTCTACAACTTATTTATATGATTTGTTTAGTTTCTCTTTCCTGACACATCTTCGTGTCACAGCTGGAAATATAATTATTTTTCTTTTTTTTTTTAACTTCACGTATATCCCGCATATAGCGGGGTAGGCAGAGGGAACCAGAGAACCTAGTGTTAAGACACTCCATTCTCTTTCAACATTTCCGTTCCCCACTTTCCGCCAATTACTATATAATAATTATTTTTTTAATATTTACAAATTATGATAATATTCTGACTAAACACTAAACGGGCCATAAATAAAGGGACAGAGAAGAGAGAGTTTTAACGCTCAAATTTTCAAATGAAGCTAGAAAGGTATATAAAGGAAAAAAAAAATAGCATGAAAACAGTTTGATTTTCTCCTACACAATATACTAAACTCCTAAATACAAGGAGCGTGCATGTGTTTGATTCTTTTTTTATATTTGTGTAATTTTATTTTCCTTTTTTTTTTTTGATTTGTGTGTATTTTTAGGAAGTTTTGTGATTTTTTATTAATAATTTGTGTGTGTTTTACGAACTGGTTTATTTATTAATACTTTTAAAGCAAAGTGGTCTAACTTACAGAAAAGTATTCGATTCGTTCAGTAATGGTGAATTTAGGTAAAACCTTAAGGAAGTCAGTTCAATTTTCTTAGATCATAAGTAACCAAAAAACTTTGTGCTGGAGACGTTTATTTCTATACTTACTTAGACTTAGCCTCATAATATTTATAAAGAAGAGAAAATTAATTAAATGATCTTCAAATAATGTTTTATCTAATTAAAATATTATTTGATTAGCTAAATAGTTATTTTGATTAGTTAAAATGTTATTTTGATAAGTTAAATTGTTATTTTAAATAATTAAAAAGTTATTTCGATTAGTTAAAACGATATTTTAAATAACTAGTGTTATTTTGATTAGTTAAAATGTTATTGTGTATAGTAAAAAATGTTTTTTTTTTTAATTTAGTTAAAAATATTATTTTCATAAGTTAAACGTTATTTTAAAGAACTAGTGTAATTTTGATTAGTTAAAATGTTATTTTGTATGGTAAAAAAATATTTTTTTATTTAGTTACAAATATTATTTTTATTAGTTAAAATGTTATTTGATTAGCTATAACGTTATTTTACCAGGTTGAACGTAGTTTAGGCATTTTCATCTTTCATCATCTTTAACTTACACGGGGATGACAAAATAACTTTGACGCCTACCGACATTTTTTACATTTTTTAATAAAGGTTTAAAAAAAAATAGAAAGACATTTAAATGATTTAAAATGTAAAGTTACGCCACTTTAGCTAAGATCGTGTGTGTGTTTGCACGTCGTGTGTTTTTGTTTCTTTTCTTTGGGGGGTAAGTTGTTTTATTGTATTTATTAATATATACATATATTCATAAAATAATGGTTAAGGGAAACGGGGCTTTTTCTATCAATATCAACCTCTACTGCTTTTTTGTGATATATCTAATATGCAATTTCATATACTAACAAAAAATTCTAATATATCAGAATTTGAACCAGTCCGCTTGTTCACGTCCTTACGCTTTACACTACTATGCCATACGTTGTCAACCCGATATTAAAATTCTTAATAGTTGTAAGTGTCGATGTCGAAGATGTCGATTGTTTTGAAGAACTAAAATTGAAATATTCTTCATTCAAATTAGCAATAAATAATTTTGAACTGTCAAATGACATAAAAATGTCAGTATTGTCAGTCTTATAGGAAGCTACCACCGGCTTTTAAGAGCCGGTTCTACTGACATGATTATTTGAATTATTTCAATCTATTATATTACGTTATTTATGCTGAAACATTTTTTTTAAATATTTATTAAATTGCTTAATAATATAAGATGGATAACTATATAAGAATTTCAATGTCACGATAAGAACGTTTAGCTTAGTAGTGTAGAGCATGTGAACGATTACAAGAGGTGTGGGTTCGAATATTGATATGTTCAGAATTTATATATAAGCAAGTAAATGGTGATTGGTTTATAGTCGTCAAATTAACTTCTTTACTAAAATATTTCCTCTATTTTCTTTTTCAGATGGCAGAATAAGCTTGAAGGCGAGTCGTGTCGTAGAAAAGGTGCTCCTGTAAATTTTCATGTTGCTTTAAATAAAAATATATTTATACATGGTGTTTGTTAAAAATAAATTGTATCTTTTTTAATTGTTGTCTTTTATTTAAACTGTATAAGAATATTATTTATAATTCTTAATGGATTTGATTTATAATTTAGTTTTATAGGTTTCTGATCTACGGTCATAATAAATGAATGAAAATAACAAAGTAAATTTATTCTTAAGTAGCGAAAAAAAAACAAAATATAGTATCACTAGATAATTTATTCTTATACTATGACCACATAATACAAAACCATTATAAATTATAGAAATATGTATCATTCTGATATATCTATATTAAAAAAAATCACCTGGATTATTTCAGTAGCTTTTGCGTGAAAGAGTAGCAAACGTCCGTCCTCAAAAACTCTTGCATTTATGATATGGTAGGATTTGCGTACAACAATTTTGAATTTATCTGTATTTGAACTTACACCTCTTAGAATTTGAATGCAAAATGCTATACATTGTTATGGCGTGGATAACAAAACTTATGAAAGCAATGTTATTACACTTTTTGTAACAACTGTATAGGATATTCAGTTTTGTAGTTCTAATTGTGAAGATAATTGTTGTTAAACTAAGAAAAACTACTGAAAATGTGTGAACCAATTTGGACATAGCAGAACTTACCAATTCCAAATTACTAAAGAAACCAGATTTTTAGAGACAATATTTAAATCACAGTAATTCGAGGAGAAAGGATGATATTTTTAATATTCAAGTTCAAATTGCATTTTCGAATCGTCAAAAAAATCAAATCGTAAGATAAAAATGCCAGTATTGTCAGTCCTACAAGTAACTGGCGGTTCGAAAAATAATTCTATTAAGAAGAGCCTTAAGAGCATTAAGAAGAGCATTAAGAAGGGATTTTACAATAAATTAATATTAGCTTTTCGAGTTGATGATGTTGTTGTCAACAGCATTTAATTGCACACAACCTTAGCGTAATATAATTGGATAGGATATTTTTTTTCCTTAATTCCTTGACTTCAAGTCGTGGAATTTTATTATACCTGTGAATACTTTGTGCTTTATTTTTTTTAATTTTTGTGCTTTGAGAATTAAAAAAAGCATTATCATTAAACAATACAATATCACAAAAAAATCTTAGCTTAAAGAGGAAGATCGTTTATTATACTGATATATATTACATAAAAAAAACAAGAAAGGCTCTAAAATCGATCCCTATGGCACATCTATTCATAAATAGCAATCAAAACTCCACGATTTAACATTATGTTCAGAAATATAATTAATCCTTTTACTAAGGTTTGAATCATTGAGATCACAAGCTGGACTTTATCATATTTAAGTTTCAATACCAGCCTATCGTGGTCTATTTAGTCAAAAGGCTTAGATGAATCACAAATACTATGAATACCTTCTGTGACTGTCCCAAGCAGTATACATGTGGTAGCGATAGTATCTTTTTGTAGGTCCTGACCACTGACAATACTGACTTTTATTTTAGCTGGTCATATAGCATGATATTGCTTATAATAATTGAATAAGCAATATTTAAGTACAAATTAGTATATTGATGTACTCGTATATAAAAAAAAATTTAATACATTTCTTGATTTTTTTTTTACAAACTGAAACTGAAAGTACAACTTCAATTGAAACTTCAGCTGTGCATTTTTTAAAGAAAAAATAATAACTAAAAATTTAAATTGCAAGCTTCTTACATTGTGGTTTCGATCGATTAACTTGTAGCAGATGTGATAATAGCCGCTGTCTAAATTCAGCTAAAGTTAATAAACACAAATTTAAAGACTTTGTTTTTGTTTCACGTATTTACTGCTCATGCCAGATTTAACACATAATATGAAGAAGAATATACAAAAAAATATTCTTATGAACTTAATTATATGAAAATCAAAACAATCTTTAATTTACTTTAATTGAATGGAACAGCAATAAATTAAGCATTTTTATGTTTATAACGTTTTTCAATATATGTACGAGCACTTATCGAAACACAGTTATAATATGTATACAGGAATTCAGACTGATAGGATTTATTCTGCAGATACAATCTAAAATAAGACCAATCTTATGGACAGTGTATAAAAAAATAACAAATGACCTACAAAGTCATCGGCGGAAAGTGGGGAACGGAATTGTTGTACGAGAACTGAGTGTCTTAACACTAGGTTCTCGGGTTCCCTCTGCCTACCCTGCTATATGCGGGATACAGCGTGAAGTTAAAAAAAAATGTCATAGGAAAATTCGATATATTTCTAAGGTTAAGTAGAACATTTTAAAATATCATAAAATACTATTGTTACAGCTTTGATAGAAAAATTATTAAGGTCATGCGGGGATATTGACACGATATACGTCTTGGTGAGACCTAAGAGAGGGAAAGACCCTGTGACCAGAATTCATGATATGTTGGATGACTTTGTAAGTATAGCACAATTGTGAATATATTCTTACAAGTAAATAGATTTTTACAAGCACTTTTAAATCAACCAAAAGCACATAAAATTACGATCGGCGCGGATGACGGTTCTGCTGAGAAGAACCAAAACGAAATTTAACAGATGTTTTTTTTTAAGATGAAAGTCACAACAATGGTTACCTTGCCTAACATTTACAATTCAATAATTATCTTTAATATAATTAAATCACAATTAATTATCTTTAATATATTCTTTTTTTTGTTTTTCAATTTCACGCTATATCCCGTATATAGCAGGGTAGGCAAGGGGAACCTGAGAACTTAGTGTTAAGACACTCCGTTCTCTTACAACAACTCCATTCCCCACTTTCCGCCGAATTGAGGCATTGCGTGCTGAGTGGCGAACGCAGGAAATGAAATGAAGGTACTAACATTTCCTGGAGTGGGAATTGAACCCACAACCGTTACGACAGGTGTTAATATACTTGGTGAGAGTAATATGGTTACTGTATAAACAAAATCAAAAAGATATTGTTTACTACTTACGACGCATATTTTTATGACTCACAATATATGCATATAAATGCAAATAGATAAGTGAATGATTTTTTTAAAATCTTTTCTATATATTTTTGTCAAACCTCGAGACATCAGCATTCTTATTGAAAATAATAACCAGTTCCGTTGAATTAAATTATTTTTAATGGCTATTCCAATTAAAAAAAAGCTAACGAACGATTAGGAACATATATTCTTGACTTCATTAGTCAAGAGTCGAAACAGGCTTTAGATTTTGACTTCGAGACTATGTGTTTACCGTCGTTATAGTTTGACTATATGTCTATAACAAATAGCGGATCTATTTTTCTCATTTTGTTGGCCAAAAATGATAATTAATAAGAAGTCATATCAGTTGCCTTATACTGTGCGTTTAACGTTTTGGCTTGAAAGATAAACTTCCCAAAATATTCATCCAAACACTGCCTGAGTGCGTTCAAAAGTTATTTTCCTTCCCTCATTTATCCATTTCGGACACATCGTTATGAATTAATAGTAGTTAAGTATTTAGTAACTCACCCACCCACCTTCACTCCACCGCCACTCAGCACGCAATGCCTCAATTCGGCGGAAAGTGGGGAACGGAGTGTCTTAACACTAAGTTCCCTCTGTCTACCCTGCTAAATGCGGTATACAGCCTATAGCTTCACGCTACGTATATGTTGAAGTATTTAGCTTTGTATCTACGTGTCCCCTAAGAGAATCTAATTTTTGGTATCATATCAAGAAAACGATAAGAAAAATATATTTTTTATTTGTTTATTTTCCAGTTATTCCATTTAGCTCATAAAGTGAATCCAAAAGGTATACACAAAGTGGTGCCGATTGTTGGAGATGTGGCACTTCCAGGTTTGGGAATGTCTGATGAAGATAGAAAATTATTAACATCTAGAGTAAGATATTCATTTTAACTTTATGCTATATTTTTTAATCAATTATTATAAAATAAATTATAAGAAAAGATCTTGACGCTGTTAAGAAGTGATGATACAATTATCACGCTACGATTGTGTGTCCTATTTGGACTCAGATCAATAAGTATTTTAAATATATCCGATATGGATTCCAGAAAAAACGTTTTATTTAAAAGTATTCAAAAGTATTTTCGTTCATCTAGAGTAGTAGTAGTAGATGTACTATGGCATTTTGTCACTCAATACACAATATTACTCAAAAAAAATCAAAAATCATCAGTAGGCAAACAGTTCATTCTCAATTTAAAGATATCGCTAGCTGAAATTATTGAATATCGCACTTTCTTCTAGCAAATAAAGAAATCGTCCATTAAACTACAGTAATTATAAGCTTAAGTGAGATTACTAATCCGTCTAAACACTTGGACAGTTCATTTTTTTAATAGAATTTCTAATATATAAATTATACATCATATTTTATAATAATCAAATATTTATTTCCAGGTATCGATAATTATACATGCAGCAGCTACAGTGAGATTCGACGAGAAATTATCGATAGCAACAGATATAAACGTGAAAGGCACAAAAGAAATGATCAAGCTAGCTAAAGAGTGTAAAAATTTGATTGCCTTTACGCACGTGTCGACTGCATTTTCAAATACCCATATTGATCATATTGAAGAAAAGTGAGTATTTTTGCTTATATTCTATAATTTGGATCCCCATGATTACGTGATATTTATATTGAAATTATTTTCATTTATCCGCTTTGATAAAACCAATTGCGGCGTTAAGTTCTATTACAAGATATATGTCAAATTCTGTCGAAAAACGAAGAACCAGCACTACTCCACTCCTATATAAAAAAATATTCATACATACATACATAGCTCCACGCTGAAGCCCGCATATAGCAGGTTAGGCAGAGGGAAATTAGTGCTAAGACACTCCGTTCCCCACTTACCGCCGAATTGAGGCATTGCGTGCTGAGTGGCGGAACTCAACGCCGCGCTTTGCCTTGTTACCAAACCCAGGAAGTGAAAAATTCCATTTCCTGGAATGGGAATCGAACCTACAACCTGTCACGTTTACAGTCGCACGCTTGTGCCTCTGTGCCACGACAGGCGTTTATTTCAATAATTTTATGAAAAGTCAACAGTAATTTTGCCGACATGAAATAGCAGGATAAAATTACAAGGAATAATTTTACATTAATTTTACAGAAAAATCAAGCACTTAAAGATTTTTTGTTATATAGTGTGTCCCAAAATTAACGCAAGATTTGAATTAAATAGAAAATGCCATTTTAGTCTTTTAATAGCGAATGAATAATGAATATAATAGCAAATGGCGGCAAAGTCAAATCTTGCGTTAATTTTGGGACACCCTTTATTTATTTCCTAAAGTCCAAATACTAAAAGCCATTTACTTAAATTTACTTACTAGTGATTAAAATTTGTAATTTCAGATTCTACGAACCACCGATGTCCATAGAGTCATTGGAAGCCGTATCACAGTTAGATGACAATGTGATTGAGTCCATACTGCCATCGTAAGTATATTAACCTATTTGTCAAACCAGAATTCAGACTATGAACTTTGGTTGAAAATAGATAACTATATATCCAACCAACATCAATAGAACCTCTATTGAAGTTGGTCAATTTGAATATATTTCTTTACGTGTTACCGTGCAATTTAATGAGTGAACCAATTTTGATGAAATCATCGTTTTTCATGATAGCTAATGCATCTGGTGCATACATATGTAAGATGCTGGCCATTTCATAATTTTCCCCACTTTTATTCTTTATCCACATCCACCGTGTGTAAAAAAAATAAATATTAATTTCAGTTTCGCAATTTTCTTTGTGCTGTATGCGAAGTAATGAGACCAGCCTAGTAAGTGACTAGTATAATACTAGTACTTGTGTCAGGAGGCGCCGCTCTTCCATAACACTTTATACATTCAAAAGAAATAAATATTAATACAAATATTTTTTAAAAGTAATGTGTACAATCTATAGAACATAAGAAATTAACTTAATTTAAATATAACAAAAAAAGTAAGGGCAGAAAGTATGCGCGTGAGCATGCGCATGTATGAAAATCAAGAATCGAATTTCTATAGACTGTTAGCTTTATAATGGCGCACCCTAATTCGTGCTTAGTTACCAGCATTTTTTAAATTTTATCTGAATGCAAAAGAATTATTTTGATTTAATGAATGCAAAAGAATTATTTTTGATTATTTTTGATCAAAATAATTTGGAAGCATGGATTAGAGCCACTGAATAGACTTGCGACCTAGTGCTAATATACCCTTGTCCTCATTCTTTTTTCTTTTTTTTTTTAACTTCACGCTGTATCCCGCGTATAGCGGGGTAGGCAGAGGGAACCAGAGAACCTAGTGTTAAGACACTCCTTTCTCTTTAACATATCCGTCCCCCATTTTTAATAATTTTAATATTTTACAGACTCCTAGGCGATCGCCCAAACACATATTGTTTCACCAAAGCAATCGCTGAAGATGCAGTGAGGAAATATGGAGAAGGAATGCCAATATGCATCTTCCGACCTTCCATAGGTACGATTAGTCATCTTTACTAATTTCTTGGATAGGCAGAGTGATAAGTCCCACAGATTTCTACGTGTCACCCATTTTGGGAAATATTTATAATAATAATCTATTTAGAAGTTCAAATTATTTCTTCCAAGTAAAGTTTTTGAGCTTAATTCATTTCATTTTTTCATTTTCAAATTTAGTATTGTGAAAAGGTAGACACTCACTCACGTCACTCTCGTGGTCAGTCTACCTGTCACCACGGACTACTGTAAAGTGTTCGAAACGTCGGGTTTCCAAAAATATATTTTCGAATACTAAAATATGCGCTATTAATCCGGTTAAAATAGTTTCATTTAATAAGATGACTCTGTTGCAAAGAATATTTAATATTTGGACATGGAGAGAGGAGAATTACTCGTATAAGATAGTGCGGCGTTGAGTTCCGCTACTCTGTTTTAAAAGGACTGTTTTGACAACAGGTTGTCTCTGTTCGCCTAGATACTTACTTACTTACTTAACTTCACGCTTTGTCCCTTGCGGGGTAGTCAGAAAGAACGGAGCGCCAAACGCTACGGTCCCTGCATACATCTTTCGCCTCGTCCACAGTCATTAACCTCTTTATGCATGCCCACCGGGGGGTCCTCATGCTTTTTACGTGACCTTCCTCCAGTATCATTGTTACTGTGTTCTCGAAGGTCAACCTAGATGTATGGGAATAAACGTAAAGCTACAAAAACTGATGTATTCTCTATAGATTAATCTATATAATTATTTGTTACAGTTATATCTACATATGACGAGCCAGTCCGGGGATGGTCGGACAGTGTGTATGGTCCCACTGGTTTATTGTTTGGCACTGGCATTGGGGTAAGAGTTCTATGTAATATACTTGTTGCAAATTTTTAAAATGATATATATAAAGGTCTATATGATAAAGGTCTTTAATTCGGCAGAAAGGGGGAATCGGAAATGTTATATTGCAACGGAGTATCTTAACATGAGGTTCTCTGGTTCCCTCTGCCTATCCTGCCTATCTGCGGAATACAGCGTTAAGTAAAAGAAAAAAAAGATGTTTAATCACTATAGTAGTCGAGCAGTATAGAAGTCGAGATCACTATAGAACATACTTACATACATACATAGCTTCACACTGTATTCCGCATATAGCAGGATAGGCAGAGGTAACCTTGTCTTAAGACACTCCGTTCCCCACTTTCCGTCGCATTGACGCATTGCGTGCTGAGTGCCGGAACTTAACCCAGGAAATGAAAAAATCCATTTCCTGGAGTGGAAATCGAACCCACAACCTGTCGCGTTTACAGCCGCACACTATAGGAGTCGAGGAATTAACTTTTCCAATTGACTTAATATGCTGATACAATTATTGACTGCTACCAGGATCCGGTTGACTATGAAGTTGAAATAACTGAAGAAATGAGAGGAAAGTTAAAAAATAATATTTCTTTCAGGTATTACGCACACTGTACATAGATATGAACAAAGTAGCCGACCTTGTACCTGTCGATCTCACTGTTAACGCTATGATAGTCTCCGCATATAATACTGCTCAGCATTTCAAAGAGAAGTACGTTAATCCATACTAATATTATAAATATTATAAATTCGAAAATAATTCTGTCTGTTTGTTACGCCTAAGCCACTAAACCACTGAACCGATTTTGACGAAATTCAGTATGAAGATAGAACTGAACTTAGGAAAGGACATAGGATACTTTTTATTGTGAAAAATGGTAGAAGGAGTTGAAATAGGGGAATGAAAGTTTGTATGGAAGTTCCTTATTGTCAAATATAAAATCATGGGAGATTGTTCAACCGTTTACAACTTTCACCTCTAAACCACTTAACCAATTTTGACAAATAGTCTAGATCTTGAGAAAAACTTTAGGCTACTCCTTACCATGTCGCGCGATATAACTGAATTCCACGTGGGCGAAGTCGCGGGAGGAATGCTAGTAATAAATATTATGATTTTTTAAATTTTGGACAACACTTGTTTTAATTTAAATTATAAAATTAGAAACTAAAGGTACTAAAGGTAACTTTCTTTATCGGTTCTTTCTCAAGCATGGATATTTTAGTTACTAGATATATCTCATGACATTACTAATTCCATTTATTACTATTCTAGTGTGTAGGTTTTATTGGGTTGAAATAAAACACGTATTTTCGATACGCTTTTTTTTTCCTTTTTTTTTTTTTTTTTTTTTTT
>JAKGSA010001581.1:30546-50326 GCA_033558755.1 Philaethria dido | reverse complement strand
TTTTTTTTTTTTATCTTCACGCTGTATCCCGCATATAGCAGGGTAGGCAGAGGGAAACTGAGAACCTAGTGTTAAGAGACTCCGATCTCCTTCAACAAATCCGTTCCCCATTTCAAACTTATAATCACCATATTGAACACTGCACTGCGCCATAACGGTGTTAGATTAATATACATATTAACATAAAAGGTTAAGGCTGCAATATGATTTATGTGAGATGAGAATCAGGTTCCTCATTCACATGTTTACAGCATCCCGCCTTCGTACGAACACTGTACAAACATTTTATGATGTTACGCTTCTTGCTATTTATAATACAAGTATGTACCCATTGGCTTTGTGGTATTTGATTACGGTAGTATTGGGTTCGATTTTATAAATCTTTTGTACTTTTGTCACATTTTAGTGTAGTTAACGGACTTCTAATATAGATGATACTCAATTTGGCTGTTTTATGTGGTCCTTGTTTAGTTAGTATGTGACGAGTAGTTTTGGAGTTATTCGTAATAACTTTACTTATTTATTAGTGCTTTTATTTTATTTTAAGTTGAAATTTTAATACTTGTTTATTTTACAAATTTAAATTATTTTTATTTCCATGCTCTGGAAAAACAATGCGCAGCGTTGAGTTCCGCCGTGGAGAACTAGTGGAAGTGGTAAGACATTCCCACCAATACTACTAGAGAAACACTAAGTGTCTTATTACATTTTTTTTTAACTTCACGCTGTATCCCGCATATAGCAGAGTAGGCAGAGGGAACCCGAGAACCTAGTGTTAAGACACTTCGTTCTCGTACAACAACTCCGTCCCCCACTTTCCGCCGAATTGAGACATTGCGTGCTGAGTGGCGGAACTCAACGCCGCGCTTTGCCTTGTTACCAAACCCAGAAAATGAAAACTAACATTTTCTGGAGTGGGAACCGAACCCACAACCTGTCGCGTTTACAGTCGCACGCTTGTGCCTTGCGCCACGACAGGGGTTAAAAATAATAATTTATATATATTTTTATATTTAACAAGTACATAACAAAGGATAGCTTATCAACACTAACTTTAAACTCAAAACTAGGACAGTAATATACAGTAGAAAGTTCATCTTCATCGTTGCAAAATCTAAGAGCGGGGATATCGGAAAATGCAACTTCGCCCATTACTTTTAATCACGTTGTTTACTCCGAACTTGGCACAAACTATAAAAATACTAATAAATGTTCCGAGCGGATATTAACAGACCTACAAACCTAGACCTACAAAGTAAATCTTGAGATATTCTCTTCTTGCGAATAATAGAATTTTATTTTATTAAAGTTAGATATGGATAAAATAAATTGAGGTCTGTCCTGGCAGAGGCATAAGTGTGACTTTAAACGCGAAAGGTTGTGGGTTCGATTTCCACTCCAGGAAATGTACAATTTAGTATTTTCGTTTCTTGGATTTGGTAAAAAGGCAAAGTGCGGCGTTGACTTCTGCCACTCAGCACACAATGCCTCAATTCGGCGGAAAGTGGGGAACAGAAATGTTGAAAGAGAATGGAGTGTCTTAACACTAGGTTCTCTGGTTCCCTCTGCCTACCCCGCTACATACGGGATGCAGCGTGAAGTTAAAAAAAATTATAATATTTTCATTTGGCGGGGTTGATATCCGCCATTCAGCATGCAATGCCTCGATACGATGGAAAGTTTAAAGAGGGGAACGGAAATGTTAAAAGAGAACGGAGTGTCTTAACATTACGTTTTTCGGTTCCCTCCGCCGGTGTGGTTTTTTATGTGTATTACCGCATAACTTTTTACTGGGTGAACCAACTTTGACGATTCTTTATATGATAGTTAGTGCTTCTGGTGTGGTCTCCTTTAAATTTAGTTATATGACAAATAGTTTTGGACTTATTTGTAATAATATATTATTTTTAGTGCACTGTATTGAAAATCGGTTAACTTTGTTAATATGTCGTGATATATACTATACACGATTCAAAGTCAAAGTCAAAGTCAAATAATTTTATTCAAAATAAGAAATTACACGCTTCATCTTTTGAACGCCAAATAATTTACCACCGGTTCACTAAATTTAATGCCTCAGACCTGAGAAGAACCGGCGCAAGAAACTCAGGGTTTTTTTTTATTCGTCAATGGTTTACATTTATTTATTAGTGACAATGATACCTTTGCATTAGACTGGAGTGAGCAATTTCCCAGATATACGTGTATTAGTCGATATTCTCGGTATAGGACTCTGCAGCGAGATGAAAATGAGCTTTCGCCCTTATATAACTGTCCTACTTTATAGTTTAAAGCTAGTGTTGATAAGTTTACCTTTGTATATTGTAACTTTATTAAGTATTGTATGATAAAAACAATAACTTCTATATATCTATATGGCGCAGAGGCACAAGCGTGCGACTGTAAGCGCGGCAGGTTGTGGGTTCCATTCCCACTCCAGGGAATGTTAGTATTTTCATTTCTTGAGTTTGGTAACAAGGCAAAGCGCGGTGTTGAGTTCCGCCATGCTGAATTGAGGCACGCAATGCCTAAATTCAGCGGAACGTGGGGAGCGGAATTGCTGTAAGAGAACGGAGTGTTAAGACACTAGGTTATTAGGTTCCCTTTGTCTACAAAAAAAAACTTTGAACCCCTTTTTACGAAATATGAAAATTTTTGTCATCCCTTAGTGAGACAAATCACGGCGTTGAGTTCCGCTACATAACACACATGGACTAATATCTCGACGCTAAGATATCTCTGTTTACCCTCCTATGTGAGATACAGCGTGAAGCTGCTTCTTTAACGATATAAGAAGAAGAAATTTCGATATATTACTGTCCCAGTTTCTAGTCTAAAGTTAGTTTGGATAAGCTTACTATGGCGAAGCTTTGTGTGATAGTTTTAAAAGTTTCATATGAATAATGAAAAATAGAATTAGATATTTAAATAGTTTTGATTTCCATTCTAATAAGAAAGAGCACGGCGTTGAGTTCCGCCACTCAGTTATTTGTATTTAATAGAATTTAAAGGTGTTAGCATATTTTTATACGCCTGCTGCGGCGCAAAGGCACAAGCGTGCGAGTGTAAACGCGACAGGTTCTGGGTTCGATTCCACGGAAAGTGGGGAACGGAGTGTCTTAACACTAGGTTCCCTCTGTCTCCCCTACTATATGCGGAGGACAGTGTGAACCTATGTATGTAGCATATTTTTATTATTTTACAAATACCTATAGTAAATAAGCGGATAAATTTTCATTGCAGTTTTATATGTATAATTCACAAGAGAATAGTCGAATGCAGCATTTTTAATTGATCAATATTTGTTTTAAAATTGGTATGTAAATAGAGAGCTTTATTTTTTTATTGATTTTTTCATCATACTTTACATACACACTAACGCTCAAATATAATTTAGTTGTAGATCGTTAAAATGTTGTGAATGTACATAAAATATTTTTATATTATATTTAGAAAACGTATAAAATTTTGAAAGCAGCGGGGCTCGAACCCGCGCCTCTTTGAAACCCTTGGATGGTTTGCTATAGATAGCTCTGACCACTAAGCCATACGTACGAATTTCGTGCGTCGAAATTCTTACAAGCTTGTTACAACTTATTTTTTTGTTAGCATTTCTGTAAAGAGATTTTTACAAATTTCTGCTACCCAAAGATCATTTCAAAGACCAATCATTTAGCAAGAGACAATTAATTCTATTTATTATTTTTTTTTTTAACTTTAAAACTTCAATAAAAATAATTATTAAGATATTGACAAAAAAAGAATTACTTCAAATAGAATGAGCTAAAAGTAAAATTAACTCAAGAACTACTTGTCAGATCTTAACTTAATTTAAATGGGACCACTTAAGAAGTACTGGCTATCGCTTAAAAAACAATCATCAAAAAAAACATTAATAAAAAGCTATTAATAAAAACATTTGAATTACAATAAATAAATAAATAATAATACCTTATTGGACCAAAAGAAAAGTTATACAGTAACCATATACATAATATGATCTTCTCGCTTTTATTGATTAATTAAGAACTTCTTCCTCTTTTGAAATCGGTTAAAAACACTTCTGTATCATAATAATAATCATTTCATTTAATATTACCCTACACGACTCGCCTATAATAATTTTATATGTTTCTAGTGCACATTTTTACAATATACACCAGCTTCACGCTGTAATAGCTTCACGCTGTACCCCGCACATAGCAGGGTAGGCAGAGCTAACCTGAGAACCTAGTGTTAAGACACTCCGTTCTCTTTTAACATTGCCGTTCCCCACTTTCCGCCGAATTGAGGCATTGCGTGCTTTGTGGCGGAACTCAACGCCGCTCTTAGCCTAGTTACCGGAGTGAGGAAATGCAAATACTAAGTGTTAGTTATTATAAATCTATAATATTTTCATTTCCTGGATTGCAACCCACAACCAATCGCGTTTACAGACGCTACACGCTTTTTGTGGCGTTTCACAGAAAGCGTTAGATAGAGATATAGATTTGTACATTTAAGTTTTTTGAAAAGATGAATGTTTTTTTTTTATTATATTTTAATTTACATTCTTGTTTAAATCAAAGTCAATAAAGATAGCTGTTGTTGTTGTCGTTTCGTGGCAAAAAATCAAAATTATTGTTTTTTTTATTGGGTCCTTATTTTTTTATATTCTTTTCTTTTTTTTAGCTTCACGCTGTAGCAGGGTAAGCAGAGGGAACCTGATAAACTAGTGCTAAGACGCTCCGTTCTCCACCTTCCGCCGAATTGAGGCATTGCGTGCTTAGTGGCGGAACTCAACGCCACGCTTTGCCTTGTTACCAAACCCAGGAAATGAAAAAAAAACTTGTACATTTCCTGGAGTAGGAATCGAACCCAAAACAGTCGCGTTTACAATCGCACGCTCGTGCCTCTGCGCTTCGACGTTAACCCCTCTTTGTCCCCTCTTTGCCCCTGCGGTTGAACTTGTAACATAACATCTGTGTGTCTCCTTGTTTTAAAATTAATTAATCGTTGTGATTCACTATTATTTACCATAAAAAGTATACTAAAGTGATTAGCTATCTTCAGTGAAGTGAATGTATATTAAAGAAGACCAAAACGGCCTCTTAAATATGTGAATTTACAATACAAATACTAAATAAGTTTTTATTCAACCGCCGATATCTGACAAGTCATTCTACGGCCGGTGCACGGAACTTTCACGGTTCGGTAATTGAATATAAGGATCAAATCGACGTGTGTGAGCTTTCTATGACGTCTCATACGTTGCGTGCCGGTGATTAAGCAAACGGCCGCTTTGTAACATCGTACCTACACCGCCTTGTCTCTGGGAGGAAACATTTTTCTAGTAAGTTTCATTAAATTACTGAAATGCCACCCAAAAAGACTTCTCCAAATTCAAGAGATAAACTTATTGTGCCAAATTCGGATACCAACCATAGTTCAGCAGTCACGGACACTGACAATGAGGAGTTAAGTAACGTCACAAACAGACCACGGGCCCGTAAACGCCATCATGATGATGAGGTATCAGCTTTTATGGCAGAAATTAAAAAATCTTTGGAAACATTTAAAATTCAGCAGAATTCCATTCAAGGTAGCATCAAAGATATACAGAATCAAAATAGTGATATAGTCAAATCTATGGAATTTATATCTAAACAGTATGAGGATATGAAGAATAAATTAATTAAGCTGGAATCTGAAAAGCAGACGCACTTAGCATACATACAGTCCTTAGAGATAAAGCTAGAAAATCTTGAAAGATCACAAAAACAAACTAGCATCGAAATTAGAAACATCCCCATCCAGAATGATGAAACCAAAAAGGATCTTCTATCATTGGTGCAAAATATTGGGACCATCACTAACACTAATATAGAGGACAATCATATCCGTGACGTTTTTCGTCTGAATAATAAAAAAGGTAACAAGGCAATAATAGCAGATTTCTCCTCAGTTTTAATAAAAGAAAAAATCTTAGCCACTGTTAAAAAATTTAATCGTAGTAATAGTGGTAGCAAATTAAACACTTCTCATCTCAAATTGAACGGAGATCCTAAGCCTATCTATATTAGTGAGTGTCTAACCCAAAAATCAAGAAAACTTTTTCACTTAGCACGTGATTTTAGTCATAATCACGGTTACAAATTTTGCTGGACTGCTCATGGAAAGGTGTTTCTTCGTAAGGATACGGGCACTCAATCTTATCGAATTGACTCAGAACATGATCTCGAGCGTCTGCTTTCCTCACCATCACATAAATTGTGACTAGGAGGCCCTGTAATTTTCCTTCATACTACATACTGCATCTACTTGCCATTAGTACATTATTTTAATTATTTTTTAAGTTTTTCTCAGTCTAATGTTTTTATAGATTTAAATTTTTACATATGTAAATTACCACATTTACCACACACTTGTCATCATAGTAACAATCCACAATTTTCCACTACATTTTTAATACTTTCTCAAATTATCATACAACTTTCTCATGTATTGTACACACTACCTCCTCACAGTTCATTTATCCATAGTTTTTGGTTTTTACACTATATCTTCCGGTATCAGATATGGAATTCTTTGTATTTCCCTAAGATAAGCCCTAGTGAACCCTTACGACATCATGTTAAGTTTAAAGAATATATGTAACGACATTGACTCCGCTCAAGTATCCGATGTTATGGTGTGTTCTCCGGAAAACCTGAAGCATTACATCAATACGTCTCAGTCCGCGCTCACCATCTTGCATACCAACATTCGTAGTGTATCTTGTAATTTCGATGCTTTTACTGTTCTGCTTGCGAGGCTTTGTATTCAGTGCGACGTATTGATTCTTACGGAATGTTGGCTTTCTAAAACAACAACTGTTCCTAATATTGATGGTTATACTTCCTATTGCTCAGCCTATCATAACCAGAATGATGGTGTAATAATTTACATTAAATCAATAATAAAGCACTCAATTGACAAACCTGTATTACCTGATGCCAGTTGTCTCGTCCTTAAGTATGATAATGAATACGCTATAGTGGCTATTTATCGTTCACCATCTAACAATAATATCAAAAATTTTTCTGATGGTCTTGATTCATGTCTCTCATCTCTTAAAGTTATAAAAACAGTGGCGGTGGTTGGTGATATAAATATTAACATTGCTCCAAATAATTCTGACAACAATAGTGGTAAGTTCTTGGACTTATTGGCATTCCACGGTTTTTTAGCCGCACACACCTCTCCCACTCGTAATGAAAGTTGCATCGATCATGTGTTTTTAAAATCGAATAGGTATGCCGCCACGTATATTCTTGATTCATATATAAGCGATCATGCTCCTTTGATTTTGAGCTTACATTGTAGTACAAAAAACCATAACTCAAAGATAACTGTTACAAAAATTGATTATCCAACATTACTTCAAGCTCTTTCCAATACTGACTACACTTATATATACAAGGCCAGTGACACCAATGAAGCAGCCACTCTTTTAATTAATAAAATTTCTGAAATCATCAGGGCGCACTCAAAACAGGTAATAATTCCACATCATAAACGTATAATTAAACCTTGGTTGACTCCGGGGCTAGTTCGGTGTATTAGGCATAGAGATAAATTGCACAAAAAGAGTAAACTTGACCCTACCAATGCGATTCTACGTGTAACTTACACGCGATATCGTAACTTTTGTAATAATTTATTAAAAAAACTAAAAGTTACTTATGAAAAAAATGAATTTACAAAATACAAAAATAACCCAAAAGGTACATGGAGAACAATTAATAAAATTGCTTCCATCAAGCAACCCTCGCCTACTCCCTCTTCTTTGCTCGGGCTTCATCGGGATCCATATATTTCTGTTAACATCGTAAACAGTTATTTTGCTGAAATTGGTGCAACTTATGCCAATGCCATACTTAATAACCATACTGGTGACCAAAGTACAAATAATACTATTTTCTCTCAACCTAATGTTTCTAGGGATTCCATGGTACTATATGATACGGATATTGATGAGGTTCGGGCTATTATAGCAAATTTAAAAGATGACTCCACCCCAGGAATCGACGGTATACCTACAATGGTAGTTAAAAAAGCCAGCGCTAGCATTGCCCCTGTTCTTACTCATATTTTCAATGAATGTCTCTCAAAAGGTGTTTTTCCGGATATTTTCAAGAGGGCTCTGGTCCATCCCATTTTCAAATCAGGTGACAGAGACAGTGTCGGAAATTACAGACCTATATCGATCCTCTCAGTTATTTCAAAAATTCTGGAAAAATTATTAAACAAAAGACTCACACATTATCTACAACATAATAACATTTTAGCAAACAACCAATTTGGTTTTATAAAAAATAGATCTACTGAAGATGCCACCCTGATGCTTACAGAAATAATAGCTAAACACATGGACAACAAATCGAAAGTTATTGGACTTTCCCTTGACTTATCTAAGGCATTCGACACCGTCTCTATACCTTTGTTCCTTAACAAAATGGACAATATCGGAATACATGGTATTGCACTAGATATTTTTCGCTCATACATGTCCAATCGGTCTCAGTGTGTTAAGATAGATCAGTTTGTGAGTGACAGTGCTACTACCTCATATGGGGTTCCGCAAGGAAGCGTCCTGGGTCCAACATTATTCCTTCTGTACGTTAATAGCCTGTGCATCACTCCTTTACCCAACTGTAACATTATCGCCTATGCAGACGACACTGTATTAATAGTCCACGGTCAAGATTGGAAGGAGGCTAAATTCCATGCAGAGAATGCGATCAGATGGGTTACAAGCTGGTACGATAGTAATCTTTTAACTCTAAATATTGACAAAACGAAATATATTGCGTTTTCTCACCGTTCCAGCTCCCAACCACCTTCTGACTTATCCATCAAAGCGCATACTTGTTCTCCTAAAGATTCCTGTAATTGCCCTGACTTACCTCGCACTTCTAGCATTAAATATCTGGGTGTTACTATAGATTGCTACCTAAAATGGTCTCTTCATATTGATAACTTAACCAGCCGTATACGTAAGCTAATTCCTGTATTTAGAAAACTCACTAATTCAGCGGACTTCGATACTTTACTTTCTGTTTATTATGCCCTTATTCAAAGTCTTTTAACTTATTGTATTGTCGTATGGGGAGGAACCAGTAAATATTCACTACTTCCTTTAGAACGAGCTCAACGAGCTATATTAAAAGTTATGCTTCGTAAGCCGAGACGATACAGCACTGATTTACTTTTCAGTGAGAGTTCTGTGTTATCGGTACGACAACTTTACATTATGTCAGTTATACTTCGGAAACATAGAAATATTACCTACAAGCCTATTTGTAAAAGAAATGTATCCAGAGTCTGCACTACTGTACATTGTAAGACAAGATTAGCTCGCACCCAGTTTTACACAATGAGCTGCCGCTTATACAATACTGTTAACAAGATAAACAATATTTATCCACTGCCATTAAAAAAGTGCAAAAGTGTCATCAAAAAATGGATTCAGAATTTATCATACATTGAAAACAGAGGCTTTAATTCTCTAATGGCATTACAACACTACAATAATGTCTTCTCATATACATATATAAACGTACATACACTCTCTTCACATGTGGTAATTTTACTTTCTTTCTATTGGTTTATTTATTTTTCTTTGTTTTTCTGAATAATCAGATCATTGGTTTTGTCATTAAACTTATTAATATGTCACTAATTTGTAATTGAGTAAGTAAAGATGCTGGCAGCTGTGACACAGTTTATACTAGTACAGCTGCCGACGCTTACTCCTAGAAAAAAAGAAAGCAAATTGTTATTTGATCTAGAAACAGAAACCCTAGAGCTTAATTTGTAACATGTATATTTTTTTGTTAAAAATAAAATTATTATGTATCTTCGTTACAGAAGCCTCTGGTTCTAAGGAACCTTTGGGAAGGTTTGGTGTGGGGGATTGTCCAACACGTAGAGGCCTCTTTTGAGACAAACAATATTTTTACTTCCGACGCATTGACCGGATCCATCTCTGAGCAACCATAGGTACTGCCTGCAGACGGTCACCGGTCATTGCGTAGAGCCAGTGGAACATATGGAAAACCAAAAATAGGCCGCGTGGAATGGAGTTTCGATGGACAAGTATCAAAGCTACTGATTGAGACAACCGACGTCCTGCCGCGCTCTTTCAACAGTCTCAAATTAAAGGTTAGCGGACGGTGACTTTGCCTCCCACTAGATGGGCCCCCACAAAGTGCGCAGTGCCTCGGGCGCAACATCGGTGTGGTCGGCTAAGGGTGCTGAGAAAAATTCCGTTTCACCATCGCGAGTGTGCTCGTGAGCGGGTTTCCCCCGCTATTACGCGCAGATTGAGTTATAATCTTCCACCCTTCCGAGCATATAGCTCTTGCGCTCCACTTCAAGCCGGCCAATGAAGGTGCAGAGGCGGGGAGGCTCATAAATTCCTCCGGAGGTCTCAGGTCCGTGGGGTCGCCACTCCCCAACAGCTCGCCACAAGCTGCCCTGCGGGCTTATTATTATTATAATTAATTTATATCCACCATTTTCAAGGTTTCAATGCCATAAAGAGTTCTATAGATGGCATTAGGCTGTTAAATTTACTTGACAAAATTATTATGAATCGTAATTTGTACAAATAGTAATTTTGTAACTTTTAAATGAGTCTCTTGTATGGTCGTTAATATCTTAGTCAATAATAAAGACAGTAAAAGATCGAAAACGACAATCTTCAATCACAAAGAAACCTTCAATATATAGACAAATAACACACATAACAATAAAAAATAAAAAAGCCCATAATTATAAAAAAAAATGTGTTATATATATTTGAAATTTGCTAATTAAGTATTTTCATTTGACACCCCACACGGTACCCATCAACGATTTTTTGTTTTTATTCATGACGTAATTACCTTTAGAGGGCACCATATTGAATTAAGAGTGACGTCACATACTTAAGAACACGGAGTATGAATACTTATCTAACGTCACTAATTATATAATTCGGTCCTGGGGTGTGGAAGACACGAGGTAATAAAGAATATTACAAACATACTTGATACGCGCGAAAAACATCTCTTCTCTGACAGGGGTCGGGTAAAAAAGGAAATTGACGTTCACTGGAGTTCATTCATCCAGCAATCAAAGTCAACAACATCAAATAATTTTATTTAAAGTAAGAAGTTACGTCGTAATTTACCACCGGTTCACTAAATTTAATGCTTCAGACCTGAGAAATATCGGCGCAAGAAACTCAGCGAGTTTTTTAATTTGGTTTTATTTAGTGAACTAATTTTAATTAATTCTAAATTAGCTAAAATTGAGTTAGTTCTTTTTTTAACTTCACGCTGTAACCCGCATATAGCAGGGTAGGCAGAGGGAACCAAAGAACTTAGTGTTAAGACACTCCATTCTCTTTCATCAATTCCGTTCCCCACTTTCCGCCGAATTGAGGCATTGCGTGTTGAGTGGCGGAACTCAACGCCGCGATTTGCCTTGTTACCAAACCCAAGAAATGAAAATACTAAATATCACATTTCCTGGAGTGAGAATCAACCTCACAATTAAATTTCTATAATTTGATTAGTTAATTTTGATAATCAAATCGATCTGAAATTACTGAAAGAATTATAGTAACGTTTTTTACCCATAATAGAGTGAAGTCAGTATATTATATTAACAAAGTAGAGCATATTGGCAATGAGTGTCTTAACACTAGGTTTTCCTTGCATGCATATATGTACAAACATAGATAATTTGAATTTAAAATCGCTTAGAAACTAATAATGCAATAATATAAATGCACATGAGCTGTAATTATCCAGCACGTCGCGTACCGCGCGTCGGAGCGTGTCCCGCGAGGCGGCGGCGGAGGCGGCGGTGGGAACCATCGACTCGCTTCATGTAATCTGATCGATGACCCGCAGACACACTGTGGACGGATAAATGTTCATAGATATATGTATATTTTTATATTATAACAGTGTATGGTATATAGATTTAATTGTATGGGATTGGAAATTTAGCAGAGTGGAGAGTGAGCGGTTCAGTTTAATGCAGCTCTTCAAATATGGCTATGCATGGCTATATATGGCTGGTTATTTAATATAACCATAAAATATACATGCAGTTTCATGCTTTTCCTCGCTTAGCAGGGTAGCAAAAAGAACCTAATGTTAAGACCCTCCGTTCTCTTCTTTCGGCCTGAGAACGAGATATCGAGTTAAAGTGGAAGAAGTTGATGCATTTTGTCTTGACGCATTTGTCGCAGAATTGACACATTTTGTCTTAATAGAGCGGATGAATATAATTTAAATTTAGTCAATTCTATGAATGTGAATCGAGAAGACAACCACAGCATTTACTGGCATACCACTAAGCGAGGATGGTTTTTTTTCTTACAATGGCGGTATAAAATAATATAACCATTCCCCGAGAGGAAATCGAACCCATTACAAATTGAGTTTGCAGTCGATTCGAGTCGAGCTTCACCACGATGGCCACCTGTTATATATTGTCTTTACAATACACTCTTGCGAAAATATCTATACAATAGCACTGTTATCTGAAAGCTTTCATGCAACATTTAGTTACAACACCTGAACCCTATGAGGTTGCGGTTCCTTTACGTCATACAGCAAAGTAGTAAAAAACCTTTTCCTTTCCCCACCCATCCTTCCCCCAAAATGTGTGGTGGTTCCGATAGCGGACTACTGCCATTATCCCTTCCTTTCCATCTGTATTCCTCTGTGCTGGTGCAACGCACCAGTACATTCCTCGTGCCGGGCATTGCCCATGGCTAGTTGCAACACTTTATCAGGCGTCCTCGCTCGCCTGCCATCCGGTAATCCATAAAAAAAAAAAACAAACTTTAGTGGTCCCACTAATTCGTACTCTTTCTGTGTTCTGCGTGTTGGGTGGTAGCAGAAGGTAATGACGTCTAAAGCTTAGCTTCATCTAAAGATTTTTCAAATAAAATCTTTGTTTTTTTGAAGTTCACCTGTGCACCGAAACTGTTTGTAACTCTTAACCTAACCTAATCGATATTTACCGTGTCTCTCAGAAATAAGATCACTTTATCAAAGTATTTTTTTCCACATTCTTATCCTGCTTATCGTAATAGGAGGGACCTGACTTCACCCTAGATTACTCACTTTTAATTAACTGCGATGCAAAAGGGTAATGTATTTATCAGTTTACATAGACTGATAAACATACTGTGTGTACTCGTATTAAGTGAAGAGGTGTATATACTAGATATGAAGTGGGCGAAAATATTATACATTTTCTGGTCTAGGCTTCTAAGTTTTTGTCGAGCTTGTTTCTTGAGTTGATTTTATGCAATCCTTAATTTTTCTCGTTCATTTTTTGCTGCCTTCTGGTAAATTCTCCATTGATTTATTGTAATTTACAAAAGGTGAGCTGATAAGATCGTGATATATAGACGCTTCGTTACTAGTGTATATGTACACCAGTTTAAGATATCAGAGCTTGATTTTTTGCTAATTTATGCCCAATATTTTCCTGGTGACCTTTTTTTAGCTCTCCACCTTTCTTCATCTTGTTTTTTCGCAAACTCCACGCTCCACACTTTTCTAGTAACCTTCTTTTTAATTGTTCTCATATTTGCATTTTAAAAATTAAGGTAAGCACTGATGTACACAAATGTACATACATATATATTATGATTTTCAGTGTTTGGTTAGTTTTTTCTTTTCAAGTTTTTTATACAGTCATATATATTTTTTAATATATATTGTAAAGCTCTATAAAAGTATAGTTATACAATAGTACTGTTAGCTGAAAGCTTTCATAACATTTAGTTAAAACACCCAACTTTTATTTAGTTATGCTTCAAAAGTAAACAACCTCGACCGATTTCCAGTGAAATATTTAATTCATTTCGTTTCATTCAAGTTTTGTTTTACATCGATGTATTGAAACTTTTTGTTGTTAAATTGAAGCTTTTAATTTTATCAGCGAGTGGAGGACAATATACAAAGTGATTAAAAATGTTTCAATAAGAGAGAATTCAGTGTCGAAGCACTACGTTCGCTCCGTTTAAAATTATTAAATTTCAATTGAAGTCACCCTACACGTAGTGTCTTTATTTGTTGTGCAAACTAGAGAAACATTGAAACAGAGATTCTTGGTACTATTTTCTCTTTGATTATCCTGTTGCAAAAAACACGAAACTGAAAACGGCGTTTTGAGAAATATATAATCCCAAAGGGAGGAGTAAAAAACACACATTACCATGTGTTTGACATGCATGTTTATATAAAGTGACATTTCTCCAGTCTAGTAAGGGCGTCGCTAAGCTCCGTCGCTAGATATTACCTTGTTCCTGACTATTTCTTTAACTATATATGAATACGTGAAGCAAAAACTTTGAATCCCTTTTTACGAAAATTACGCTGACAGAGGAGCTTGAAACTTAGTACACCTATAGTTTATATAGAGAAGGAGTGCAGAATGATAGTATCTTTTTAAAATAATACATAAAATATATTAAATTAACAAAATAAATGTTACACACTGGTTTGACATCCGTGTTTATATAAAGTGACATATACATACGTTGCCAAGACGCGTTACTAACGCGTCAACGGGGACACTACTACATAGAAGTAACGTAAATATAAAACAAAAGTAAAATAAGTCACCAAGTGTATACA
The DNA here is from genome assembly GCA_033558755.1 of Philaethria dido. Taxonomy (NCBI): domain Eukaryota; kingdom Metazoa; phylum Arthropoda; class Insecta; order Lepidoptera; family Nymphalidae; genus Philaethria; species Philaethria dido. The sequence continues at coordinate 35,651 of JAKGSA010001581.1, read as the reverse complement.
GCAAACGTTACAAGGACTCTATCTATTCGCCACGCGACGTTGTTTTGTTTACTGTACACTGATTTATGTTTGTTCTGCGCCACTCGGGGAACTCCCGAGAATCCTTATTAGGATTTATTTACTACAATATTTGTCTTGCTACGTCGAGACTGTGAGAATAAATTCATGTAATTTGTGTTAATTTTAATATCGTTTTTATTTTATTTTTTATGATATATATGTGATAGGGTCAGTGTTGGTTGTGGGTTTGATTAGCTTTTGAAAGAATTTATTTAAATTATTTTCAATTGTTCAGTCTGATGATAAAAGTGGCGTTGATTTTTGCCACTCAATATGTAATGTTACACCTAACAATATCAAGGAATGTCTTGACACTAAATTTTGTCTGACAATTCTTCTACGCGTATGTAATGGTAAAATAATATGGTAAATAACAAAAAAGTAACAGTAATCTGCGATTTTCCTTGCGCGGACTATAAAACCTAAAATCGTTATCCTGATTCCATAGGAATTTCGACACAATCTCTCTGCGCTCCTCTACTTTTCTCAAGGAGCTTACATGCTATTATTGCGTTATCTATCAGTTACTCAGTAACTTAAACGTTTTATTTGTATAAATATGGCAAAAACATGAAGCTATATCATATTTTTTATTAAAACCATACAAAAAGTAAATATTAATATTATCCCAGCGTTTCCACAAAGAAAGCTTTCAGAATGAATATTTATATATTTATTACACCGTCCATTTCTTAGCGAGCTCGTGAAGCGAGTCGTGTGTCGCAGGTGTTTGTGTAAGTTTCATTGGTAACATTTGTTTCGCCACACTAATATACTGTGCGACTTCCGGTTAATGTCGTCTGTTTTAATACTGATTATTTATGTTATTTGAAAATAATGTTTTGAATTCCAGAGGAAAATGGAGAACAGAGTGTCTTTACATTAGTTGCTATAAACTAATAACTAATTATTTATTTCTCTACTCTTTAATGATTACGGTGTAATGTTTACTATTCTAAATGTATAAACCATTTAATATAATCTTATAAAAATAATGCTGTGTCCTTATATCTTTCAGTTTTTTCTGTCCTACCAAAATAAAAAACCAATTAAAAAGTTAAGTACAACAGTGAAATATTAAAATATTTCTTTTACATTTTCTGTTTCAGTATATATATATTTTTTTTTTTTTCCGAATGGATACACATGCTGTTGACCCTAGCGGTCTTTACAGCGACACCGGGGGGGTGAGGGAAGAGGGTGCTCAGTCCCTGCGAAATGCAAGCGCTAACTGGCTGCTAGAGAGGATGCCGACAGGCGCAAGGGCGCCCCCTGCGGGACTAGGACCTCGGCTTGCGCGAGTCGTGCGGGCGGGGGAGGGAATCCCTATTCTAAGCAAATTTCAGTATATACAAGTACACACTTATATGTAACATTCATATGCAGCGAGCCAAAAGTTTAAAACCAATTTAATTAAAATACAAATACAGTCAAATAAAACATTAGTTATCAATTATTATTATTTAAAAATATGCAAATATATTACAGGCCCTCGATAGAACTAGAAGGAATTACATTTAATTTTTTTTTATTAATTTCTCTGATAAGACAAAGTGGAATATTATGTTCCACCACTTCGGGCTTTAGGCAGTGACTGAAGAACGGAGTGTCTTGACACTAGATCTTTGCTTTCTTTGTTATTTTGGAAAAAACTTGAAATTGATAATTAAAATACAATAAAAAAATAATAGTACCTAGCGCACCGTTCATTAAAGGGGAGACTCTAAAAGGTCGTGAGTTCGACTTAACGCTGTTAGTGACACCCCACTCTGTAGCAACCCTTGTCCTTTCCTATTTCACCCTTTCACTGGTCATGGCTTACACAAATCGTATCGCATTTATATATTTGATTACATATAAAAATATATACTTGGAGAATAAATCATTTTAACAAAAAGTTATAACGACTAAAAATAAAATACACTAAATAGTCAGATTATTACGAATAACTCAAAAACTATTTGTACTTAAATGAGTCAAAATCAAAAGTACTAGTTATCAATTTAAAAAAGTATCAGGTAACACAAATAAATACAATCAAATTGAAAACTTCCTCATTTTTTGAAGGCGGTTAAAAATCATCTAAGTATATGATTATAAGAAAATTATGACACTTTAAATATAGTACACTAAATAATAAAAATATTACAAATAGCTCAAAAACTATTATATAATCAATTAAAAGGAATAATTACAACTGACTAACCCAGTACAAAATTATGCAGTAACACAAAAGAATAGTAAAGTTGATAATTTCCTCCTTTGTTGAAATCGACTAAAAATGGTAATGGCTCTACGCGATGGCATTAGGTTTAGAAAAAGGAATAAAATTTAACTCTTATATATCATCATCATCAGTGGCCGTACAGCCCTCGGTGGGCCCTAGCCTCCTTCAACGCTTTATTCCATTCCTCTCTATTCAAGGCCGCTCTCTTCCAGTTTTTGAAGCCTAAGGTCTTGAGGTCTTTGGTTACTCCATCAAGCCACCTAAGCTTAGGTCTTCCAACCTTGCGTTTGCCATCTGGGTTTGACTCAAGCAGACGTTTAGGGACCCTGTTGTTATCCATACGATGTATGTGACCAAGCCAGGACAACTCTTATATATAACCAATATAAATTTATATCATTAGTAATATAGTTACAATAAAGCGTGAAACAAAATCGTTCTTTAAATGTTTATTCCGCAATGTTACTGACCGTCAAATTAAGTTTTATGCAGAACGGAATGAAAACGAATATATATTTGAATAAAAAGTAATCTAAAATTCAAATAATGGGTATACGCTCGAACTACGCGAGTCATTTAGCGAACCAATCACGCCGCACGTTGTGATGGGAAATGGCATGCTTATGTATAAACTTTTATCACTAAAATATGGTTAGTTGTCATTTATTACACAGAATTTATTACATATATATAGCTAAGCTATGTAATAGCTTCACGCTGTATCCCGTGTCGTAAAGGGGATAGGTAGAGGAAACCTAGTGTTAAGAGACTCTGTTCCCCACTTTCCGCCGAATTGAGGCATTGCGTATTGAGTGGCGGAACTCAACGCCGCGCTTTGCCTTGTTACCAAACCCAGGAAATGAAAAATTCCATTTCCTGGAGTGGTAATCGAACCCACAACCTGTTACGTTTACAGTCGCACGCTTGTGCCTCTGCGCCACGACATTCATTATACATTACTTATTACAGCACTCATGTATATGAGTATTTAGAACACTAGATGGAATATTAATTATATCACACTGAGCCTTGTAAAGATAAAAAAAATACTTTCATAATAATCAGGTGATTTTAAACTTGTAAGGTCTTTTTATCGAAATTACTTAACATTCTAACACTTTCATTACAAACACGGCTGTTGTGTGTGCTCAATGTACACTTTAAGTAAGTATTGTCAGTCGAAGTCATAGAAATGTTAGTATTATCAGTCTAAATAATTGCGCCTTTATTGAGATTTCCAGAAACTACGGCAGATAGATATTTAAGAGGTGGTAATGGTTAGGTAAAGAGAAGTATGAACAGTAGAGGTGAGCGTCACTATCTATATCAATGGGGTTACTTAAACCTACACTTGGGTCATCAGTCACAGGCACTCTTCTAAACTGCTCTCTCTGTAACGTGCGGTCCGGCATCTGCATAATAAATTGATAGAATACTAAGGAGCTTTTTCCCTTCTCTAGTAAGAGTCGAAAGATCCACGTACGAGTATAACAATCCCCGCTCGGAAATCGAACCCTGATACCCCGTCAGCCGTGTTAATAGTCATATTATTCATAAAGTGACATTTTTCATACGTACATATTATATATAGACGTTATTTTTGAATGCGATGCGAATGTATTATTGCGTTATTCCCTGTTACAGCTCGACTAAACGTGCGAATTGAGGATGGTGTAAAGTAAAGGCGGAGCGAGGAGAAAATTTGTGTCTTAAATAATTTTGAGATATACGGCTTTTTAACTATTTTTTGGATTATACGTTTTGGATACCAAATAAAAATTATTACGAATACTAGAGGCTATCAAAGTGTTGTCGGACAACATCTAACTGTAAATACCATTGGTTAGATTCACACACGGGGGAAGATGGCTTTAATAAGAGGGCTCGCCGTTTTCGCCACACCACTATTAATTGTTATAATCATAATAAATATCTTTATTTATTGATACTCAGCGGTAGTTAAGATATAAGTATGAAATAGCAGCCAGTTAATAGGCCTAAGTAGCTTATTAGTAATACTATTCTGTCTTTGAGTAATGCTCATAATACAATCGTGGTTTTGTAGTTAGCTGTCTAACTGCATATGCGATGGTTTTTGGTTGAATGGGCCCCACTCATAACTTTTTCCCTCCGTAAATGGAAATATTGCGTATGTAGTATGTAATAGTGCATAATTAGTTCTCCGAGGGAGCTCCAATCCCAGTAACCAATCGCGTTATCAGTAAGAGGCTGTCGCATTGTGCTATTATCACCTCAACTGTGACCATATGCAAAGTAATTATAGGTTTAATATTCTCATTTCCTGGTTTTGGTAACAAGGCAAAGCGCACATTGAGTTCCGCCACTCAGCACGCAATGCCTATTGAGGCATCGACGGAAAGTGGGGAACGGAGTGTCTTAACACTAGGTTCTCCGATTCCCTCTGCTTACTGCTATATGCGGGATACAGCGTAAAGCTAAAAAAAATAACTATGATCCTAATGAATCGTGTGTTTGATATTAGATTAGTATAAGGTTTGAATTCTAGTGACAATACTCAAATTTAATTTTGTCAAACTAGTACATGTGGGAGAGTAACTTAAAACTTACTTCTCGATGCCTTTTTGTTGGATTGGATTACATTGGATACATATTTTTTTGTTTGGTGGTAGGAGGTTCGTCCTCCGTCTGGCTCGCGACCACTATCATGTCAAAGACGAACCGCCAAATATCTTATGATGTGTTCCGGTTCGATGGCATGTAAGCCAGGTTTTCCCCTTTCCCACCCATCCTTTCCCCAAAATGTGGTGGTTCCGATAGCGGACTACTACATTATCCT
>JAKGSA010001581.1:0-30442 GCA_033558755.1 Philaethria dido | reverse complement strand
GCTCGTTTGCCATCCGGTATCCATAAAAAAAAAAAAAAAAATTTCATACATACTCGTATCTGCCATAAAAATCGGGGTATGTACGAAATAAACAAACTTATGGGCTAAGGTGATCGCTGTCAGGTCACATTCTACGCCACACTCTACAACGCGGGGTCTCGAGGGACTCGCAATGCTTGCGAATATTGCGAATATTATAAAAATTTATTCCTCAATAAACTGCTTATCGCCGGCGCGATCTCTTAATACACACTTTTTATTGTACTCTCCTACATCCGGTACTGTATTGCAATTGTAACTTACTTCTATGACTCTTTCGTTTTGTTATCTTAGGAAATGTTGAGAACACGTATATCATAATGAGCAGTCAAAGCTAAATGATTTTATTAAAAGTAAAAAGTTATGTGTGATTTTGTTTGGTGGCAGGAGGTTCGTCCTCCGTCTGGCTCGCGACCACTATCATGTCAAAGACGAACCGCAAAATATCTTATGATGTGTTCCGGTTCGATGGCATGTAAGCCAGGCTTTCCTCTTTCCCACCTATCCTTTCCCCAAAATCTGGTAGTTCCGATAGCGGACTACTACATTGTCCTCCCCTTCTATATGTATCCTCTAGGTTGGCAACGCATCTAGAACATCTCTGGTGTTGTAGATGGTCATGGGCAAAGGTAGCCACTTACCATCAGGTGGTCCTTTTGCTCGTTTGCCATCCGTTATCCATTAAAAAAAAAAATGTGTCATTCTTAACCGACTTCAAAAAAGAAGATTTTCAATACGGCTGTATTTTTTGTATGTTAACGTGTAACGTTTTAATGGCTGAACTAATTTTGATGATTCTTATTTAATTTGATAGAGTATTCTCTTTGAAGTCAGTTATCTTTTTTTGTCAAAATTTAATTATTTCGTTTAATCAGAATTCATTAATTTATAATCAGATTTGAAATATTCTTTATTTATTGTCCCCGTAAATGCCTTAATAACACATTGCGTAGTGACGTATATGTCACTTTATATAAACATGGATGTCAAACCATGGTAGTGTGAAACATTTATTTTATTAATTTAATATATTTTTATGCATTATTTTTAGAAAATATAATCATTGTGTACTCTTTTGCTATATAAACTATAAGTGTGGCGAATTTCATGCTCGTCCGTCCGCATATTTTTTGTAAAAAAGGATCCAAAGTTTTCCCTTCACGTATTTATATGTAGATATACTTTCAATGTCGTCCTAGAACGACAAAACTAAGAGACTAAAATAAGCTAAACAAAATAAATCGAATAACGAAATCTAGTTATAGAAGAAAACACTTCAGTAAAGAAATTTAGATTGTTTTATAATTAAGTGCGTAAAGTTATTTTAGTGAAACTGTTACATAAAATGAAAAGATAAAATATTTGAATAAGATTTATCTTCTTTTTTGTAGCTTCACGTTGTATCCCGCATCTAGCAGGGTAGGCAGAGAGAACCAGAGAACATAGTGTTAAGACACTCCGTTCTCTTTTAACATTTCCGTTTCCCAGTTTTCGCCGAATTGAGGCATTGCATGCTGAGTAGCGGAGCTCAACGCCGCGCTTTGCCTTGTTACCAGAGCGAGGAAATGAAAATACTAAATTAATATTTTCTGCTGAATTTTCTGCTAACACTGGCATGGGAATGAAATCCATAACCTGTCGCATTTACAGTCACACGCTTGTACCTCTGTGCCACGACAGGTCTTAAGATTTATCATAATTAAATTTAACTTAGTTCAAATGATATTAAAAAAGCTCTCCAAGTTTCTCGCGAACCAGCTTTGTTTGAGAAGATTTAGAAAGTAATATAAGGAGGTGGGAAAAGGTAAAATTTTAAATATATATTGAGATCGTTATTTCGCAGTGGAACAACGTTGGAAAACAGGATGGGTTCGATTTCTACTCGGTGGAATGTTTATATTTAAATTATTTCCATTTCTCCGCTATGGTCGGATACAGCGTGGCGTTGAGTTCCGCGACTTAGCGCGCCATATGTCTGGACTTCGGGCGGAAAGCGGCGCACGGAGTGTTTGACACTATATTCATTTTAGACTACCTTGCTATGCGAGGTAAAGCGAGAAGCTGTTTTTATATTAACTTTTTTCCAGCTTTTTTGAAGTAATTTTTTTTTGAATTGTTTGGATTTGAAACTCGATGTAACGAAAAAGCGACACTAAAGAGAAATGCATAAGAAAGAGAAAACAATAAAATATAAAATAAATAGATACTTATAATAAAATACAAAATAGAAAGTCATTTTATAGTTTTTTTGAAGCTTTATTACACACATTTAGGAAACGAAAATCATTTTTTAGATAACGTATAAAAAGTTCGATTCCCGCTGCGTTTAATTTTTTATAAGTACCTTTTCTAAAAATGCTTTTTCATTTTATCATGGTACCGCGTCTATCGTGTGTAAACTGAAAGCAAAACTCTCTCTTTCAAAGGGGTAATACTCACTTTACTTGCTCCAACACTAATTCACTATTATTGTAACACTTATTACTAAAACGGCGAGTAAATATAAAGACGTTTCAGTTATACGTACTTTATTTCTTCAGCGAACAGAGTTTCCACTTAACTTAGCGCACAAGTGAGAATGACTTTCAAAATGATTTGCAAACCTTTATAAAGCATTTTCCCCACTTCAAAACAATGGCGTGACACGTTCCGAGTCAATTGACGAACTATTTTAATATTGAATTAAATAACAATTATACATATTTCTAATTAATAAATTACACTAATTATTTTAATAAATAATCAACACAATACGAAGGCTCATATGGCATGGCTTGGCTTGGCTTGGCTCGGCACGGTATATGACAGGCTTAGCACATGGCGGGCTTAGCACATGGCGGGCTTAGCACATGGCGGGCTTAGCACATGACGTTACAATACTTAATACTTGTTACTTCACTTTAGATCTTTCGGTTTCACAACATAAGTAAGACTGTGATTTTCGTCGCTTTTATACAATTCAACCCCACTAAATTTACTTAGTTATTATGATACTACCTTCAAAAATTTAATATTAGAAACAGTTACTTGCGTTGCCATTACAAGATCCTTACTTATAAAGTATACAATTTTTATTTTTAATTTCATGAACGTTATCACTAATAATGGTATTTTATTACATTTACAATTTGTAATAGTATTATAACAATTATTTTTAAATTATTCAAAATAACAACTTATTTATTTTTATTTTTTGTTAGGTGGTAGGAGGTTCGTCCTTCGTTCGTTCGTTCGTGGCTCGCGACCACTATCATGTCAAAGACGAACCGCCAAATATCTTATGATGTGTTCCGGTTCGATGGCATGTAAGCCAGATTTTCCCCTTTCCCACCCATCCTTTCCCCAAAATGTGGTGGTTCTGATAGTGGACTACTACATTGTCCCCCCTTCCATCAGTATCCTCTAGGTTGGCAACGCATCTACAACATCTCTGGTGTTGTAGATGTCTATGGGCGAAGGTAACCACTTACCATCAGGTGGTCCTTCTGCTCGTTTGCCGTCCGTTATCAATAAAAAAAAAATAAAATGTCATAATTAATACTATCGCATAAACAATGAACATTATCACTAATAAAAGTATCTTACAATTTGTAACAGCATTTTATTATAACAATTATTTTTAATCTGTTTAAAGAGACAACTTATTTGTTTTTATGTCATAATGAATACAACCGCTAACAAAACACTATTTTTACTTATAGTTAAAATAAATGTAGGGAACGGAATTGTTATGAGAACGGAGTATCTTAACTCTAGGTTCTCAGGTTCCCTCTGCCTACCCTGCAATGTGCGGGATACAGCATGAAGCAAAAAAAAAACATACGTGCATTTCAATTGATCCCAATAGAAGTATAAGCCGCAAACAAAAGCGTTGACGTCTGAAGAGCAAGAGACGCTGCGGGTCAAGGGAAATTTATGTAAACCGATTCCATTAGTAAGCCGAATTTTAATACCATTACCATACACACGCTCCAGACCGACGCTACTGACATTACTGACGGTTCTAACAAAATTGCACCCCTTTAAAACAACATCGATATTAAGGGTAGAAAGAAATATTCAATCACCCAATTTTAGTACTTTTTACCTACTTCAAAAATTGTGTGTGTTACCGCATAATTTTTGGCTGGGTGAACCAATTTTGGTGATTTCTTTTATACGATAGCTAGTGCTTGTGATGTGGTCTCATTTATATTTAGTTAAGATATGACAGTAGTTTTCTAGTTATTCGTAATAATGTTTTAGTGCAATGTCGATTTTCTTTTTTGTTAAAATGTTGATTTGAATATGATCATCATCATTCATATGCATTACATCGAAAATAAAAATACGAAAATGGCAATGGTTGTTAATTTCATTGATAAATAATTAAAGTATAAATGGGTGCCAAGTTCTGCAGATACTTCTTTTTTTTCGGTTCAGTTTACTAAGGTTCAAATCCTAAGGGATTTGCCTTTGTTATTTTTCACATACTAGTCATATTATAATAACAGCAATGTAATTAAAAATTCCGTATGTTTTACACAAAATATTGTGTTTGAATTGCTGAGACATATGTTTTAAAGATCTACTAAAGTTAGCAAATCAAATCATTATCTTAGCTTAACCAATATGGTTATATTGGTTAAGTCAAAACATTATTTATAAAATTTAGAAGAATTTAATTTAAGAGTTATTAATAAATAAAACTTTTTTACAAGTTGAGCTTGACTACACACTCTGCCGAGCAAGATTAAGCTTAGGATATTTACGAGCTCTTCATCATTAATTTTCATTAACAAAATAATTATTTATTACGCCTACATAAAATGTTTTCGTACTGTGAATATCAAACTCGCTTCATTGATATTTTGTTAGCAAATTGCGGAATTACGTCAGTTATTTCATATTTACTGTAATTATGTTGTGGTTTTCGTGGTGTATGTTTTCTGATTATTTCAAATATGGTTTAATCTTTTAATGGCTGTTAATAGCTATCATAGTGTATTTAGAAATATATCTATATGCTCCGTAGTTATGGGTTCGATTCCTTTTTAAGGCATGTTTATAGGTAGAAAAAAAATATGACATCAGTTTCTGTCACCAAATATGCCATGTCTATATGATACGGAAAATGAGAAACAGAGTGATATAATCTCTTATCATTTATCTCTGAGAGAGGAGGGTGAAATGTACTTTATATCTTATTCAAATATAACATTTAGCATACCCGTTTTTTTTGCATTGACACACTCTCCTTCACTATCCGAGCTCCTCTTTCTATCTAACCGAATTTGAAAAGTTCCTACTAAAGCTGCTTTAAGAAAGCAAATTGTTATTTGATGTAGAAACAGAACCTTTTAAAATTAAGAAATTTGTAACATGTATATTTTGTTAAAAAATAAATTATTAATTATTAATTATTATTATTAAAAAAACATGACAATCATAAAAAAAAAAAAAAAAAAAAACATGTCCTAGAAATGAAGTGAAGATACTTCTAGTGACTTTCTCCGATAATATTTTTTTACCGCTTTACATTGTTACCCACAACAAATGTAGAAAGAGAGAACAGCGTCAACATACTTTGCTCTTCACTTTTTGTTGAAAATCGAAGCATTTCGTGATGTAACATCATTTCAATTTGCGGTAAAATAAAAATAATTTAATTGTAAACATTTCCTCTAGTAACTATATAGTTACATAAGTATTTAGGTAATAAATAACGAGAATCAGGCAAAACAACACCAGAACAAGTTCACTCGACCCTATTAGGTTTAGTAGAAGCTTGGTAATTTCGCAACACAGTACAGCAGGGTAGGTAGTAACGCGGTAATACGAATTACAGGGCAATAAACAATCGTGGCTGGCCGAAACCCGCAATAAGCGTAAACCCTCGCCCTCTGATATGAAACATCATAAATTCCCTTTGCAAAATTCGTTAATGTAATTTCTACTGGTCGACCGGTCTGCTTGCAGCCTATACGAGTATTGCTATGTATGCGCTAGTGCATATAGTATGTACAGCAAATATCTATCAAAGATATGTTTTATTATTTAATTATACTATGTGGGTTCGATTCGCAAACGGGGGAATGATTGAGTTCCGCCATTTAACGTTGTAATGTTATGTCTCAAATTCGGAATAATAAAGGGAAGGAGAGAAGATCATGAAGGAACGTCCCTTGATGATCTTCTCTCCTTCCCTTTAGACGTTAAATTTCATCACTTTGTTAGGTAGGTCGTTTATACAGTTTAGTTAACTACGAATTTTTTTATGGAAAAGTGAAAAAAAAAAACAGTTTCACTCTTTATCCCGCACAGCAGGGTAGTCAGGGCGAATTTAATGTCAAGACACTTCATTCCTCTTCATGTTAAGTGGTGAAACTGAACGCCGCCCTTTATATTACTATTTACATTCGCCGAACGGGAATCAAATCCACAACCAAACGCGTTTACAGCGGATCGCTGGACTGCGCCACAATGGTCTCAATTTCTAAAATATTAAAGTTAAAATAGAAGAATTTTAGTTATCTTTGACAACAACAATTTTTATATACAATATAATACAATACGGTGCTTGGAGGAGCTTTTAAAAAGCTTATGTCATGTATCCACTCGACGCGACGCGCTGTAAGTGTGACCGAACAGACTCAAAACATTGTTGAAGTGATACTTGAATACTATAGTTGTAAAATGAAACTTTATGCTTTTTGTCGCATACGTAGAGTAGAAAGACAAAGAAAACATAGTGCCAAGACACTCTGTTCTCGACGTTTCATGAGACGATGCTTGTTGAGTGGCGAATTTTAACACCGTGCGTTGTTTTACAAGAGCAGTGAAATGAACACATCTTTATATAAAAAACGTTTTTAAACTAGCGTTACTAAGTAACTGAGGACATAAAAGGTTGAAATTTTGTATCGTAGCTCTATAGGGAGCGTGGGAAAGCACTGGAAAAGCATTTCTCAAAATCCAACGAAAACGGGTATAATAATAATAATAATAAGCCCGCAGGGCAGCTTGTGGCGAGCTGTTGGGGAGTGGCGACCCCACGGACCTGAGACCTCCAGAGGGGAATTGTAATTTATCCCCCGCCTCTGGCTTGCCTTCATTGGCCGGCAGAGTGGAGCGCAAGAGCTATATGCTCGGAAGGGTGGAAGTGCTCAATCTGCGTAATAGCGGGGAAACCCGCTCACGAGCACTCTCGCGATGGTGAAACCGGTGCACACCTCTCGACACCCTTAGCCGACCACACCGATGTTGCGCCCGAGGCACTACGCCGCTTTGTGGGGGCCCATCTAGTGGGAGGCGAGTCACCGTCCGCTAACCTTTCAATTTGAGACTGTTGAAAAGGCGGACGTCCGATAGTCTCAATCAATAGCCCAGTACTTAGTCCATCCAAACTCCATTCCATAGCCCTGTTTTAGTTTTTCATATGTTCCATAGCTCCTACGCATTGACCGGTGACCATCTTTGAGCAATTACCTATGGTTACTCAGAGATGGATCCCGGTCAATGCGTCAGATTAAAAAATATTGTTGTCTCAAAGGGGCCTCTACGTGTTGGACCTGTGTCCCCACGCAAGCCTTCCAAAGGACCGGGTTCCTTTGAACCCGAGTACCTGTATCGAGATACATATAATAATAATAATTCTTTATTCAAGTGACATTGACTCATTATGGTTAGTAAACAAAAATTTCTTACTGACTAGGTTAGTTATTATTACATTTTTTTTTTAAATATATGTTACAATACACATGAATCACCGCTGCACCATCTCCCGTTTGCAACGGAACAGCAATGATTCATGTATATGCAATCTAGTCTATTAGATATCACGTTCAGGATTTTGTTGACACTACCCCGTACCCTACGCACCAGAGACCCGCATCTTTTTCTCATGAGGGCGTAAAAACAGTCAACACGCGCTTCAGCGAACATCCCTGAGGCACTGCAGCATCGAGGTAGCCCCAACAGCACCCTGAACGCGTTATTGTACTGAACGCGGAGAATATTTGTATAAACGGGAATTTAGTTCGTATAGTCCACGCAAACGAAGTTGCTGGTACAACTAGTAATTTAACATAATCATTTTCCTGAATTGGCATCGAACCTACAACCAATCGAGTTTACCATCAGACACTATTTCATTACACCACTATGGCTTTTAAAAATTACTATTGTTTATTTTTAACTGATTACAAAAAGGAGTAAGTCCTCAATTCGTCTGTATATTTTTATGTGTGTACTAACCTTTTTACTGGGTGAGATAATTTCGATGATTATTTTTTTAATATAATGGCCAGTGCGTCTGACGTGACCAACATTTAAATTGAATCAAGCAATTTTTGAGTTATTCGTAATAATTGTACTTTTTAGTACATTTTCTTTGAAGCCTTTCTTTCTTTATTAAAATTATAATTATCGAGAAAAATATAGTCGAGAAAATATAGTGCGTTGACAATTGTATTTCCTTTATTTCCCGTAATCCTGACTATTCAGAGACCATACATAACGTAGCCTCAGTCATTACGCCATTTAAATGGCAATTTAGGCAAACACCAAAAAACCTATCTAGGACAATAAATGGGCAACGCGTAAGTAAGATAAAATGCCCAGTTCGCTATCTCAATGTTACCTAAAAGTCATCATGATTTATTTTTTGGTTTTTAGAATGGTAATTATATTTCTTGTTAGAGATATAGGTTATTTATATGTATAAAAGGAATGTAATTAGAAAGAGTCTAGTGTCTAGACACTTAGTTTTCAACTTTCATCTCGAAATCAAGATCTTGCGTGTTTTGTGGTGGAACACGCCTCGCTTTTTTTACCTGATGGTAGAAATTAAAAACAAATTAATTACAACATTTTCAAGTGGTAATAGAACAGAAAACTATCACTTTTACGGTTAAACGCTGTCCCGCAGTACCAAGAGAGCCTGAATCTTAGTAAAATAACTCAAAAGTATAAGAAAGTATAAACTAATATTCTTAGTTAACTAAAGTACCCACGCGAAATAAAAATAAAATACTATATACAGAATATAAATTATTTTGTTAATTTTACATTCAATTTTTGATAAGAACGCATAGCTAGATTCCTTCGACAGATTGCGTAAGAGGCGCGAGTTCGAATCCTGTCACGTTCAACATCTTCTATGTTTTCTAAAAATATACGTTTCTTACTTATTTTTTATTTTCACGCTATATCCCGCACATAACAGGGTAGGCAGAGGGAACCTGAGAACCTAGTCTTAAGACACTCCGTTCTCTTATAATCCGTTCCACACTTTCTGCCGAATTGAGGTATTGTGTACTGAGTGGCGGTTCTTAACGCCGCGCTTTGACTTGTTACTTGAGTGAGGAAATGAAAATACTAAATATTAATTATAAATATTTAATATTTCCATTTCCTGTAGTGGTAATCGAACACACAACCAGGACTGACCACAATATTTGATTAAAAAAATATCAAAGATAACTTCAAAGCATAGATATCTAAAAGCTAAATACATGTGTACAAACAATCCATGACTCTAAAATCGTTGAAAGAGGATGCGCGTTCACGAGCTAAACCTGGCTGAGAGCCAACCGCCCTCGATAACCACTCATCGAAAATATTATCATAGTATTCTGAGGCTTTTGCATTATACTGTATTGAGGAGAATTCAGTCTAGAATTCTTGAAATAATGAAAAAAATAATATTTAGTTATTTTCGATATATTTACTACTAGCTGACTCGACGAACTTCGTATATAAGTACGTAGGTATCGCATTTATTTTATATTATATTTATATTTTATATATTTTATTGCAGTCAATGTTTAAGATTTTTAAGTATTTGCTATTTTTTTTTTATAGATATTTTTCATATAAACATTCTTCTAATAATATTGATCGTCATAATAAAAAGATTTATCTAATTTAGTGCTGTTGTGTTGAAGTTATTGTACGTACAAACATTTCGATAATTCATTTTTATTTATATAGAAGAGATGATGGCTATCGTTGCGTTTGACTGTAAATACAATTGTTGTAGGTTTGATTTCTATTCGAGGAGATAATAATTATTTTCATTTCTTTGCTCGATGTATACGAAGCACGGTGTTAAAGAAAATTGGATGAAAAACATCGAAAGAAATGTAATTTTTATAACTGTACAAATTATATCTTATAATCTCTCTTGAATATTTTTATAATAACAAAGAATAATTAATCTCTTAACATCATCTTATCGTCTAAGAAAATAATAATTTGAATTAATATTAAAAGCTCATAATAAATGTAGAAAAAAGGAAAAAAATGCATTTCCGTTAATTAAGGGCGCGAGTAGCGAACAATGGCAGGCTCTGAGGCGCTGTACACCATAATTGTGACTTTAGATGTAAGAACTATTTACAATACAATGTAAATATTGTAATACTTTATGTTTAAGATTTTAACTAAAAAGAAAAGCCACTATTGTCCTTAGTTATATTTAAATGGGATCACATTAAAAAGATAGGTAATATATATATATATATAAATACAGTTGAATTGGAAATATCCTCTTTTTTGAATCGATAACAAATAGCAAAAGTAACTATTTTTACGAATCCCATTGAGGTGTAATACATGTTTCCTTAGCAACGTATAGTATATGTAAAATATACAAATTTATACATACATACATAGCTTCACGCTGTATCCCGCATATATCAGGACGGTGTCTGCCTCAAAATGTCAGTGATTGGGGATTTGGATTTGGGGATACAACGAGAAGAATTATGAAGATTAGATTTCTTTCATTTCCCTGCTCGGTAAGACAAAACATATTAACATTTTCCGGAATTCGGCGAATATTGGAAAGTATGTCTATTTTCCAATATTCATCGAATGGAAGGGAACGGCACTACGTTCCCTTCCATTCGATGAATATTGGACACACACACTTCTTGACACTAGGTTCTCCTTCCTATGCGTAAAAAGGCGTGAAGCGAGAAGGAAATATAGTTAAAAAGAGCTTATTTTCATAATAGTAGAAAAAAGATCCGAGCAAGGTTTCCTTATAGAAATATAAAGTAGGAAGTATAATTGTGATTTTCCACCGCTGCGTGCTCCACCACTTGCCTTGCGAAATAAAGCAAAAAGGCACAATGCCTTTGCAGCGCAGTTTACAATGTTTTTGTAGCGACAGACGAACGTCGAGATAAATCTTTGTTATTTCTACACAACCAACTACTGGATACAATAGTACTGTTGAAACAGACGACGTGATAGAGAATGAGGACGTGAACGTGAACGTGAACAAGAACGTGAAACGCAACGTGAAATTGAAATAAGAGAAACACACTTTTATGTAGGATTATGTAAGTTAATTGAGCTCTCTGTGTCACTGTGTAATTGATATACCTCTATATTGATATACATCATGGTAATTGATATACCTCTGAATATGGAATAGGAAATACGGTTAATTCTTTCTTATTACGCGTGGCTCCTGCATATTACAAAGTAGGCAAAAAGAACTTTGTGTTAAATCACTCCGCTTCCCACTTTCTGGATTCCAGCGTTTTCAATTTACATTACGTATTAAATGGCGAAGCTTAACACCGCGCTTTATCTAACCAGAGCAGAGTAAAAAAATAAAAAAAAATATGCTCATTTTTCCTAGTGTAAATTGAACCCACTACCAATTGCTGTCACAGTCAGACACCACCCTATTGTGCCACAATAGCTTTTTTAAAACATATATAACATAATATTCCAATTAAAATACAAATTTAGTAAAGCAAAACAATTTTATGCCTCATTTAAAGCCATACGAGTTGGAGGGTAACCAGCACCACGCTGGAAGCTAAAATTTCCAATATCGTATTAAGGACTGATTAATTATACCTCTCATTAGACTTCGTAATAAACTCGGCTAACCAAAATCATGTAATTATGTATGTATTATGTATTCATAATATATAATGTTAATATTTTTTTCTGCTAGAACAAAAAAATGAAAGGTCAGTTGTGGCGCAGAGACGACAGTTGTTGAGTTCGACTCTTACTCCAGGAAGTGAAAATATTAAATAATATTCAGTATTTTCATTTCCTTCGCTCTGGTAACATAGCTAAGCGCGGCGTTGAGTTTCGCCACTTAGCATGCAATGCCTTAATTCGGCCGGAAGTGGAGAACGGAATTCTTAAGAAAACGCAGTGTCTTAAGACTAGATTCTCAGGATCCCCCTGCCTACCCTGCTATGTGCGGGATACAGCGTGAAGCAAAAGAATAATAATATATAAATCATATAAAAACATGTAAAAATAAATGAGATATATCTACAAGGTATGCTACAGCAAGCAGTGTAAGCTTCGTTAGGCTGACGATTTCTAAAGTAAATATTCGAGTACGTAGCCTCGTAGCGTCGTAGCGTCGTAGTAGATACTACGTCACAACGCCGGGAGCGAACGTCTCAATCAATTGGGATGGGAATTTTTACGCTTCTCACATATATATAGATTTTCACAGCATTTTCATAGATATGTATGTTCGTGATTTTATTTTATGATTTTGTATGTCGTGGTGTAGTGGCACAGTGGTTAAGGCTGATGGATGTAGGTTCGATAATAATAATATCTGGTATGACAGACTGCGGCGTTAAATTCCGCGATTCATTATAGAATGTCTCTAATGAAGGGAAAGTAAACTATATGCGGGGAAAAGAAATTAATGTTTCACATTAAGTTTTTTCCTTTCGCAAGCCTTGTTATTGAAAGTGCAGTATAAGGTTCTTTCTTTTAATAGACCGTGTATAAAAATAGAGGAAATATAGAAAAGAAAATGTCTTATTTCTTAGAGGAGGTTTTTTCTTCCCACCTGTGAGTCACCGCGTAACAAACAACTTTTTACTACGTGAAATAATTTTGATTGATTAATAACGTTACAGAGTATCCAATAGTAATATATTCGACTAAATTATAAATGATAAATTAGATTTAAATTGTTTTCATAAAACTCTTGTCTTGTTAAGGCTAAAATTGCAGAGATTATTTCATAAACCTAAACATCATGTACACAAGCAAAGCCAACCAGTGGCTAATACACCTATCTCAGTACAAAGGAATCTCATACGGTTAATGTCTGTAAAGTAAATTGCTTCGATATCTTAGAGAACACAGCACAGCGGTCGACAGTTACCTATAGTGTATGAATGTAAGCTATTACATTTACTTTCTATTAAAAGCAGCTTTACGTGTTTTCCTATATCCACATACCAGTGGCGAGGGGTGAAAATTGTAGTTAGGCAAGCCAGTAAATTAAGGGAAGCCGATGTATATTTAGGGAAGCCGGTATATATAATTAAAGAAGCCGGTAATTTTTAGGGAAGCTGGTAAACTCACACCTTGTTTGATTATGTGTTTTTGAGCACCACATTTTACTGGCGAGTGTTTTCTTTTTTTTGGTCTCATACTTGTACTTTGAAAAGTTAGGCAAGCCGGTGGGAATCGAGTTGTATGGACGCCTCGCTACTATCACATACCAAGGTAGACAAAGAGAACTTAGGTGTCAATTCACCCTGTTTTCCACTAAACGCCCAAAATCGAGACCGAATAGCATTAAGACATTCCGATCTCCACATTTCGCCCGTATTCGAGACATTGCGTGCTGAGTGGCGGAGCTCAACGCCGCGTTTGAAATATTTCATCTCTATATTTTTATGTACTTTCTGTAGTACATCATTTAGATAAATCCAATGCTTTCCACTTTTCTATCTATATTTTAATTACCTTTTCCTGTATTATTACAATTACCCGACTGTCAGAGGAGGGTTAGATTTTTCACGCGTATCATGTATGTTTGTAATATTCTTTATTACCTCATATCTTTCAAACCCCTGGACCGAATTATATAATTAGGATGACATTAAATAGTTCCAATCCAATCCAAGTGTTGTTAGATATGTGACGTCACTTTTAATCCAATATGGTGCCCTCTAGAGGCAATTACGTCATGAATAAAAACAAAAAAATCGTTGATGCATACCACCATATCCATGATGATACCGTGTGATGTTATATCACACGGTATGCATCAACGATTTTTGTTGATGTGTTAACATAACTAGCTTTTATTGCTTACTTTAATTGTATTTGCTTCCTAAATTTGAAGAATTGGTTGAGTCGGGTTTTTTGTTCTTTATAATTTTGATTACTTTTCTTTTGATATTTACCTAAACTTAGAAGGCAAAAAAGGAGCAGCACCATTTATATAACTAGGCCAAGAAAAGATAGTAACATCGCATTTATCGAGGTACAGAATGCGCTACAATAACCTCAAATAGTCAATAGTATTAATTTGCTTTCAAAATTTGTAAAGAAAATACTAAAAGAGCTTTGGTTACAAGAAACGAACAAAAAGCAACAATAATGAGTGTTTTCTTTTGATAACAACGACGGAATAAAAAAGGGAAATATTTTAAAGAGTGCTTAATACGTGAACAATGGAGTATAAGCTATTTTTCAGTTTCAGTGTATTGAATTGGATTTTTTTCTTTTATATTTTATTTTTGAAGAAGAAATAACTTAATGATAGCATAAAAATATTTATTTTTATCTAAGCTAAGGATTTTAACTGTATTTATAGAGTAACGTGGCTTCACGCTTTGTTTCGCACAGCAGGATAGCCAGAAAGAACCCAGTGTCAAGACACTCGCTTTCCGCTTTGCGTCCAGTTCAAGTTATAGCGTGTTGATGGCAGAACTCAAGTTGTGCTTATATAATTACTATTTGTATTTATTGCAGGTTAAGCGGCTATTAGTCCATCTTAAATAATTCAAGCCGTTTCAAGGAAATGGAATTTTTAATTTCCTGGGATTGGTAACAAGGCGAAGCGCGGCGTTGAGTTCCGCCACTCAGCACGCAATGTCTCAATTCGGCGGAAAGTGGGGAACGGAGTGTCTTAACATGTCGTTCCCTCTGCCTACACTGCTCTATGCGAGACACAGCGTGAAACTATGTATGTATGCTTCACTTAATTTCCGTATGGAAAGCCCAGAGAGAACCTAGTATTAAGACACTCCGCTCTCCGCCTCTCTTTGCGCCCAAATACGAGATATAGCTTGTTGAATGACAGAACTCAATGTCTTCTTATACAATTGTTATTTATATTTTATTGATTTTCTGCACTTTGCGTATCTTTCGTTCGATGTCATTTTCCGTTTTCCAAGTTGGCTTGTTAAGTGAACATTCGCCCATTTCAAAGTTTGCAAAGTAACTTTATAAACGGTATGAATATTACTTTTTGAGGTATTAAATTTGAGCATCGTTTTATGTAGAATTATTTAAGTATTTCTGTTAGGGGTCCATGAATCCTCCTCACTCCTCCCATGAACCTGAGTATAATTTTTTCTGAGTATAATTTTTTCTGAGTATAATTCTACATGGAACCTAGTGTTAAGACACTCCCTTCCCCACTTTCCACCGAATTGAGGCATTACGTGCTGAGTGGCCGAACTCAACGCCGCGCTTTACATTGTTACCAAACCCAAGAAATGAAAATTTCCATTTGCTGGAGCGGGAATCGAATCCACAACCTGTCGCATTTACAGTCGCACGTTTGTGCCTGTGCGCCACGACAGGCGATGCTTAAGGGATGTTTAGGCGAATTATTATTATTAAAAATAATGTAATTCGATTATATTCCACTTTCACGAAGTACGCCAATAATATTGCAATCAAATAAGTAGCACGTTGGAGTTAAGAAGCTTAATTTTCCATTTTCAATAATACTAATTGAAAAGCTTGATTGTTGTAAAAACATTATAACGCAGATCATATGAATTCAAAATAGTTTAAGCTTCATGTGCATTCCCGTCTACTGGAGTATCAAGAAGCATTAATTTTTAAAATTCATGCTGTTGCATATTCAGTGGCGGAACTTAACGCCGCGCTTTACCTCACTAAAGTGCAATTTGAAAATAGTTTTAATATAATCATTCCCGGATTCCGGAAATCGAACCCTCAAGCAATCGAGTTTACAGTTAGACGTTGTCCTACTGCACCACGATGACCTCGATGAAAGTTAACAGTTTTTTTAATGAATCAATCTGCTTTTTTGTTGACTTTACTAAAAACTAAATTACACGAAAAAAATAAATTACATTAAATATTTAATTTATTTCTATTGTAACAAAATGTAATTCTTGTAGGCAAGTGATTTTTATGTATCCAAAACGGGCGATGACTGACAGAATTATTGGCAAAAACACACGTTAACAAGATATTTTAATTTAATTCTTTGACTGTTGCAAAAGGGGGTTGGCAAGCAAAGCGATCAGAGTGGGTGTTAGTAATAAATAAATATAAATATTCAAGTATATATATTATTACCCATACAAACTATTTATCAATAAAAATAAAAGAAAACACATCTAACAACAATTTCAAAGAAACACTCGTGAAAATAAATAGCATGTAGCGTGCATTACATTTATCAACGTCAGTAATTTAAGAAAGCTCGAGTCCACGCTTTAGGTGTACTGCGGCTCTACCGTGGCGAGACCCCACATCCTTTAGTATCTTGTATTGTCGACAGCTAGATAGAGTTCGGGAAATTGCATTTACCAAGAACTAGTACTATTAGCTGGGTCAAAGGAAATGCTTTGAAATATTTAAAAGCTAATTGAATTTTGTATTTTAACTGATTTTGGGAGAGGAGGTTCTCTATATGACTGTTCATCTTGTGTGTTATTACGTAAGTTTTTGCTGAGTGTTTTGGTAATTCCTCTTTTATATGATAATGCTTTTGACATCAACACATCACATGATGGGACCACATTTAAATTTAGTTAAAATTTGACAAGTAGTTTTTGAGTTACTCGTAATAATTCCTTTTAGTACATTTTACTTGAAATCAGTTCTTAAAATGTTTGTTATTTAAGGTATTAAGGTAAGGCTTAGTATGGCAGTCAGAGAGAGTCTAGTGTCACGACACTCCATTCTCAACGCTCTTTTTAGTTCAAATTTTGCTTAGGCAATTATTGCCTTTACCAGTATTAAAACCGATGAGGAAATGAGGACACTGCAGAAATTACATACTTAATTTTTTTTTACTTTTAAAATAGTTTTTTATTTCTTATTTAGAAAATTAACACACACCACATTTTATACATTTAAACATTTCCAAAATATAAAATAACTAAAATTCAATATTAACATATAGTTATAACATCCTGTTGGTTCTACGTCGAAGCTTTACTGCATTTGCGATTCAAAAGCGCTTGTAAAAGTTTATTACCGTACAAAACGTTCGGAGGAAGTTTTACGTTTTATGTGTAGAAGTTTTTATAGGTAGCTTGCAGTTGCTCTTAGCTTTTCTTACTGCAAGATGTCGTGCTTTATATTTGTGTAAGTTTACGTGAAAACATGGAATCACTCAAGTAGTAGTAGACTAGTAGTAGTAGTCTAGTAGTAGTAGTCTAGTAGTAGTAGTAATAGTATTACAAGTAGTCCTAGTTCTCAAGTACAATGGTTTTTTTTTTCTATAATGCAGAGTCCCTCTGACATAACCAGAGACTTTGTTAACATTTTTGTAACATTCAATTATTCATTTTTTACTATAGTTAGGTAGTTAGGTAGAGACTGTTTTATACATTTTATTTTAATATAAGTAAGTATCATACTCTCCGTCGGAGCCCAAACCATATACCTAAACAGGCGATGGAATGGAATCCTCTAGGGAAACGTAAACGTGGCCGTCCCAAGCAAACCTGGCGACGCTCAGTTCTAGACGAGGCGAAGAAGATTGGCAAGACATGATATGAAATTAAAAGCGATGCCCAAGATCGATCGCAATGGAGAGTCACTGTGGACGCCCTCTGCCCCAGCTTGGGGACGTAGGAATATAAGCAAGCAAGCAAGATTTTATTAAAAAAAAATAAAGCCGACTTAAAGGTACGGCAAAGTACAAGTATTTAAGTAGTATGAATAATTCAAAAAATACTTTAAAAAAATAATAATCAAAATTAGTTCCCATAGTAACACGCATAAAAAAATTGATTTTGCTAATTTGAGAACCTTCTTTTTTGAAACATTCCTCTACTACAAGGTAATAAGAATTAGTATTTTATATAACACTAGTGGTGCCCGCGACTTCGTTCGCGCTCAACTTAGGATTTTTCACTTATTTTCATGTTAAGTACTGCCGTATTTAATTTTTACAACTAAATATTCGCCTTGCCTCACCAAATCTTTCTGGTTACTTTTTTACAATTATTTACTCCTTTTTTCCAATTATTAAGTCTGAATATTCTAATATATAAATATCCAAATGTTTATATTTCTTTTCTTTTTGCGGTAGGAGGTTCGTCCTCCGTCTTGGCCTTTAATTTCACTATCATGTCAAAGACGAACCGCCAAATATCTTATGATGTGTTCCGGTTCGATGGCATGTAAGCCAGGTTTTCCCTTTCCCCCCACCCATTCTTTCCCAAAAATGTGGTGGTTCCGATAGCGGACTACTACATTGTATCCTCCTTCCGTCTTATCCTCTAGGTGCTGGCGGAACGCATCTACAAATATCTCTGGTGGTGTAGATGTCTATGGCGAAGGTAACCACTTTACCAACAAAGGTGGTCCTTCTGCTCGTTTGCCATCCGTTATCCATATAAAAAAAAAAAAAAAAATTTAATCTTAGAAGTGTAATTAGGTATTAATTAGTAGGCGGAGAGAGCCTATCTCACTGCGCCACGATGGTCGCAACTACTATTTACTGTACTAATGGATATTTTAATAATATTATTAAAGTGTTATCACATACTTAGGAATAGAAAATCATTTTTCGAAAAGCAGCAAGACTCTCGAACCAGTGCCAGTCTTTGAGATTTGAAAAAATTTTTTAAAGATTATTTCTATGAACAATCATTTGGCAAGAGAGAGAATGCTGTTTACTAAATATTTTGATATTTCTAAGTGCACACAACACCAGGTGCGGGTTTTGATTTCACGTAAAAAATACGTTTAATTCTTTATTTAGCGGTATTGTTACTAATTTTTTTTCTCTCAAATATAAATTATATTTGAAAAAATTGCTTTATTTGCAATTTTGTAATCAATGTAATTCTTGACTGTTTTTTTTATTTTTTCCTACTTAGATTATTCTGTAGCCTTACATGAATATTACATATATAGCCGATTCACGCATATAAAATCTTCTAAATTACAGTCCTCAGTTTTAGAGTAACAAATGGGTCTAAATATTTAAGTTTCCTAACATTTACATTAATAATCAAAATAGGATGGGTTATCTTTACTAATAGAACTTTACTTTACATACCTGTGTCATGTTGTTCCCTTACTTTATGATAACACTTCCCATAAATAACTAAATTAACACAGTATTAACTTCTTACAATTAGAATGTATTACTATAAAAGATTTTCTTAACAAAATATATTCCAACAACTAAAAAGTTTATTACCCTCATAATATAATGAGATAAAATAAATTATCATGTTGCCACTAGGATAATAATTCCATTGTGTAAGAAATTAAATTATTTTTATTATACTATATTAAAAAATTTCACTTAAATAATCATGAAAATATTGAAATAAATATAAAATTATTATATTACTTATTATGCGTCTACACCTATTACCGTTCATATCTAAAACTGATTATAAGGATCTCCTTGACTAAATAAATGTATATTTCTTTGCTCTCTCTTTTTCATTTCTTTTAATATTTTTATATCTAATATTCATATTACTTAGTGTAATTAGAAAGAAAGTATGCGAGTAATTGACGTAATTTGAGGGTGTCATTTATTTTTTCAACGAAAACTACATTGACTATCAATTCAAAAGTATCCTATAAGTTGCTCCACGTTCTAAGCTACTACTGTGCTAAAATTCATTCATTTTTATCCAGTAATTATCGGCATATAAAGTAACTTGTCTATGGAGGTTTTTTATTTTTTTCATGAAAATTAAATTGAACGACAGGATAAAGACTATCCTATATGTACCTCCAGACTCTAAGCTATTACTATGCCAAAATTCTTTCATTTCTGTCAAGTAGTTTTTGCGTGATGTGCGTTCAAATATACAGACAGACAGACAGACAGACAAAAATTCTACTGATTGGTTTTTTCACTTCTATTAACGATATGTTAACGTACCCAATTGATATTTTTCTAAAATTTTTCATGTACAGAAATAACTTTTCTGCTCTTTTATTATATATATAGATTTGTGTAACGTTTGACTGTAAATGCGAGTGGTTGTCAGTTCAATTCCCACTCGAAGAGTGATTTAAGTTATCTTCATTTTCCCTTCTGGTGGGACAAGCGTGGTGTCGAATTTTGCCACTCAACAAGTGGAGAAAGCAGTCTTTTGACACCAAATTCTCTGTGATTATTCTGCCTTTTAAACTATATTTCTGGTATATATACAATTTATATGTATAATTCATGTAATTGATCACCCGGTTCCGTGGTGTAGTGGTTATCACATCTGCTTTACACGCAGAAGGCCGCCAGTTCGATCCTGGCCGGAATCATATGTTTTTTGTTGTTCTAAGTAAAGTGAATTTAATTTTTATTGAAATAAATAATTTAAAATGTTGTTTTAGATTATCGATTTGGTATTTCTAATATTTTTTTTAACTTCAAATCCATCGATTAAAATTGAAAGGACGAAAAAAACGACATTTTAAATCAATATAATAATTTCAAAGTTTTTTTTTTACAATTTCACGCTTTTTCCGTATAGCAGTCATATAGATGTCCCCTGATGGCAGATGCTTAGAGTCAAGACACTCTCTTCTCTACTTTTCGGTTGAATTGAGACATTACGTATCATGTGTTGAGTAGCTCAACATTTTGCTTTGTCTTATTAAATATAGAATGAAAATAATTAAAATATTTGCTCTCCTAAAAATCGAACCTACAACCAATCGCATTTACAATCACTATCCCACTGCGCCACGATCACCACAAAAACTTACATAACCACAAGAATAAATTAAGCTTTCAAAGCTTAACTCTAAAAAAAGTTCCACAAAATAAATCCTGGTCACGTGTAATGAATTCCAATCCATTTTTCAAAGTGCTTGCTCGATAGAGGTTTTATTGCGGCTTCGATCAATCTTGCCGGGAATATGTCACCCGCTCTCATTGATATCTAGTGTCCAATGTCGAGTGTCGGGTGTCGGGACACGTCTTGCTTGAATTGATATGTTTATGAGGCTTTTGATTGAATAGATTTCATATGTGTTAATTATATGCTTTTGGGCCATCGTAATTCAGTGGGATAGTATTTAACTGTACAGTAGTTGGTTGAGGGTTTTATCTTCAATTAGAGGAAGGATTTTAATTTTCTCTTTTAAAAAAAGATAAAGCGCGGATTGAGATTCGTCACTTAACACATTATATATCGAATTCCAGTAGAAAAAGATGAACGTAGAATTTTGACACCCTAATATAGGGGAGAAAGCTTTCTATGCAAATAAGTTATACCTTAATATCCTCCTACAATAACTTTTATAGTTTCTTTTAATTGTTTTTATCCGACTGTTAGAGGAGGGTTATGTTTTTTGCGCGTATCATGTATGTTATGTTTGTAATATTTATTATTATCTCATATCTCCCAACTACAACTTTCCCTGAAGCGAAATATATAATTAAGGTGACGTTAAATAGGCATTGATACTCCAAGTGTTCTTAGATATGTGACGTCACTCTTAATTCAATATGGCGCCCTCTAGAGGCAATTACGTCATGAATAAAAACAACAAAATCCTTGATGGGTACCGTGTGGGGCACCAAATGAGAGGACTTAATTAGCACATTTCAAATATATATATTATATTAAGTATAATATCTATATATAAATACGTGAAGCAATAACTTTGGATCCCTTTTTACGAAAATTACGCGGAAGGAGGAGCATGAAATTTGGCACACTTGTAGTTTATATAGAAATGGAGTGTAGAATGCTAACATTTTTGTAAAGTAATCCATAAAAAGTAAAATAATGTTAAATTAACATAAATTGTTACACACACTACCATGGTTTAACATCCATCTTTACTAATATTATAAATGCGAAAGTAACTCTGTCTGTCTGTCTGTCTGTTACGCTTTCACGCCTAAACCACTGAACCGATTTTGATGAAATTCGGTATGAAGATAGAACTAAACTTAGGAAAGGACATAGAATACTTTTTATCGCGAAAAAAATGATAGAGGGGGTTGAAATAGGGGATGAAAGTTCCTTATTGTCAAACATAAAATCATGTAAGATTGTTTAACTGCTTATAACTTTGACACATAAACCAATTTTGACAAATAGTCTAGACCTTGTCCTACTTATCATATCGCGCAATATAACCGAATTTCACGCGGGCGGAAAGCTAGTTTTTACATAAAGTGATAAAGACGTCACTACGCAATGCGTTATTAACGCATTTACGGGGACACTTGTTACTTTAAATACACATAATAAAACCGTTTAAAAACAACTAAATATAGTTGAAAACAAATAAAGTTCTCAGTTTAGTAAACATATTTTGGACTATTTCAGTAAACGAGTAGTACTTGAAGTGACCGCGAGTCGTCGAGAGCTTAAAGTAGGTCAGTCTGTTAGCTTTGCTGTTCTCGCTGAGAGATAGCCGGGTTACTAGATTAGTTTATAAATACTTGTGCTTGAGAAAAATAAACGTGTTTATTTGTTAACCGACTTACAAAAAAGAGAATATTCATTTGATTGTATTTTTTTTGTGCGTGTTATATTATTAGTTTTTACTGGGTGAATTATATGATAGCTAATGCTTCTGATTTCTGATTAGTAGTTTTTGAGTTATTTGTAATAGTTTTACAGTTTAGTGTATTTTCTTTAAAGTAAGGTTTTAGTTAAAGTAAGTGCATCGTGGCGCAGTAGAAATAACATAGCAATTGATGATACGGGTTCGGATTCCACTTTGGGGAATGATTGCGTTTAAATTATGTTCATATCTTTGGTCCTTACCAAGGGAAAACCTTGCACTTGCAAAGCGCCGTTGAGTTTTGTCACTCAAAATGTAATGATTCGAAACCTCTGAAATTATAATTTGAAATTCAATGTAACGAAAATGCATCACGATAAATAAACAAACACAAACTTATTTACTCATAAGGTTTTACTAAATCTAAAAAGAAAAGTCATTTTTATAATTGGATAAAAAATAAAAATACATTGTTTATCTTAAAATAAATACCTCTTTAGATTTTGAAATTTATCTGTCTTAATATTTTTCTGCACCTTAAAAGGAGTAAATTCAATAAAAAATGAAATTTTTAATGAATGAATTCGAAAATATTATTGTTTCTCATAATATCTTCGATTTGAAGATATAAAATTAAAATTTGCCAATATTTTTTATTTCAATAAAAAAAAAAATAATTTACTTATAACAAAAAACATATGATTCCGGCCAGGATCGAACTGGCGGCCTTCTGCGTGTAAAGCAGATGTGATAACCACTACACCACGGAACCAGGTGACCGCGCATATAAATTGGCATGAACTGTTTGTTTGTTATGTATTGATATTACAAATAAAGTATTAAAGTAGTTGCACGGTTTCCCTTTGCATAGGCCAATAGAATGTAGCCAAGACAATTCAACCCACTTTCCAATCGAAATTTGAGACATTACGTGCAGACTGGTGGAACTTAACGCCACGTTTTATTTTATCAATATATACATATTTAGGTATAAACTTACATACGCCTGGTGAAAGGGCGCAGAGTCACAAGCGTGTGACCGTAAACGCGACAGGCCAAAGTGTCTGAACTCCCCGGTTTTTTTTTTTTTAAATGATATTAAGTATTTTCATTTTCTGGGTCTGGTAACAAGGCAAAGCGCGGCGTTGAATACCGCTACTCAGCACGCAATGCCTCAATCCGGTGGAAAGTAGGGAAAGGAAATGTTGAAAGAGAACGGAGAGCTAAAAAAACTATCATACGATATTAAGTGCAAGTGGGAAGTGCCTTGACACTAGGTTCTCTTTGACTACATAATTGAATAATGTTGCCTATTTGCATTTTCTATTATAGTTGATCTATATAACCTTGATATTAATTGAAACATTAATAAATTATTACATTAAGCAAATTAATTTATATTGAGGCCATCATCGTGTAGTGGGACATGGTCTGACTGTAAACGTAATTGGTTGTGAGTTCGATTCCCAATCGAAGAACTCCTTATAGTAAATTATTTTATTTTTTCGCACTGGAAACACGGCGTTATGTTCTGTCATTCAACACGAAATGATTTCATTTCAGGCGAAATTTCGTAATGAACGGAGTGTCTTGACACTTCTCTCTGACTACCCTAAAATTAAAAAAAAGACTAA
The DNA here is from genome assembly GCA_033558755.1 of Philaethria dido. Classification (NCBI taxonomy): domain Eukaryota; kingdom Metazoa; phylum Arthropoda; class Insecta; order Lepidoptera; family Nymphalidae; genus Philaethria; species Philaethria dido. The sequence goes on along the minus strand of JAKGSA010001581.1, from coordinate 6,053 downwards.
GTAAATTAATTACTATTATACACAGTGTGTTTATGCATGTAGTGTCATTGACCCGTATACAATAATAGCAAGGTATTAGTTCAGTGAGCGGAAGTGCGTAATGCTGATATAATTAGAGCCTGAGACCGGATCTAAGCCTCGGCCTGTTGTTATACTATATACTAGCATTGCTCGCGAATTTGCATGTATTTTGTGCTTAAATATTTTCTTTAAACCCTTTACACATAGCAGGGTAGTCATAAAGGATATAGTTTCAAGACTCACGACGAAACACTGCCTAGTGTTCCGCCACTCAACTCACAATGTGGAGAAACAAGTCTCATGATACATATTCATGGAATTTTATGGTCGCGGGTTTGATTCCTATCTAAAGAAACGATATTTCAATTGTTTTCATTTTCCGGCTCTGATGAGACAAATACGGCGTTAATCAACACACAATCGAAGTCGGGTTAGTGATCTAAATAATCTAGTTTTGAAAGTCAAATTACTTTCACATTGCGTACAGAATATTACAGAACATTTTATTAGAGTACATATAATTTATACATATGGTCAACCGGTTCCGTGGTGTAGTGGTTATCACATCTGCTTTACACGCAGAAGGCCGCCAGTTCGATCCTGGCCGGAATCATATGTTTTTTGTTTTTTTAATAAATATATTATTTGAGTTCTTTTAGTTTTTATAGTTACCATCGGTTAATGATAATGCAATAAAAAAAATATGTTTTTGAAACTTGTTGTTTTTCGAATAGAAAAAGATTTTTGGTAATTCTATTATTTTGATATTTTTTTATATGCTTTAGCTTAAAGTTAGTGCGTCTGATGTGGTTCCATATAAATTTAATTAATATCTGCAGAATATTTTGTGAATTATTCGAAATAATTTTACCTTTTCGTGTATTTTCTTTGAAGTTCATTCATTTTTAACGCCTGTCGTGGCGCAGTGGCACAAGCGTGCGACTGTAAACGCGACAGGTTGTTGATTCGATTCCCACTCCAGGAAATGGAATTTTTTATTTCCTGGGTTTGGTAACAAGGCGCCGAGTTGAGTTCCGCCACTCAGCACGTAAAGCCTCAATTCGGCGGAAAGTGGGGAACGGAGTGTCTTAACACTAAATTCACTTTGTCTACCCTGCAATATGCAGGATACAGCGTGAAGCTATGTATGTATGTATTCATTCTTTTGTTTGTTAAAATCTTAAATTTATTTACCATTTAAGAGCAGGTACTGTCGGTATATCTTACACAAGTAAAGCGAAGTGCCCGCTCCCGGCGGACGCCGCGGCGGGCAACTGCGATCCGTAGTCATTAATAATGAGAACTTTTTTATCCTCTCCTCAGCCAATTTTGAAATAGATCAATTTGTCTGTCGCCGGAAATACTTTTGTCATTAATTTTATACTAAATAAATGACTTTACTGTTTAATGATGTTTCAGTTTGAAAGTTACGATGTAAGACGATGGTAGGTTATTATTTTTGTTTTTTTTTTATTTGGTGAGATAAAATGCGGTGTTAAGTTCCGCCATTCAACGGACAATGTCTTGAAATGGGTATGTATGTATTTTTTTGTAGGAGGAGTGTTTAGACACTATGTTCTCTCTGACTGTCCTAGTACGCGGAAAAAAGCGTGAAGCTGTTATTTTTTTAAGTTAAGCTTCACAAATCTTGACATAATTATATTTAAAATGAATAAATGAATTAATTAGCAATTATAAAGTCATAATAAAGCTCGCGATCGCACAAACTGGGTCAAAAGCGTTTCAAATGTTCCTTATTTTTTTTGTGAATTGCAAGAGATTTTATACGAGTATAATATTGTTTGTTTCTTATTTATTATTTATAAAATCATACATATTTATAGTGCTGTTACCCGCAGTTTCGCTTCGTTCTTCAGGACCATTCATGGTCCATGTCCAGTTCATGACAAATATATATATTTTTATCACAACAATATATATATTTTTTATAAAAAAGTATTATATGTCTTTTCTTAATGCCTCTGAATGAAGAATATGTGAGTAAAGTTTCATAATAATTAGTTGAGTAGTTTTGGCGTGACAGCGTAACAAACAAACTTACATTCACATTTTATAATAATATTTGTAGGGTTATAGCTAAATTACATAAAATCTTTATAAATGATGGCCAAAGTGTTTTTGTCATATATAAGCAATATTGCTGTAAAGTGTCATCTGAATCCGTTCAGTGGTCTTTATGCGAAATAGTAACAAACATTCACCATTACAAATTTTCGCGCATTTGTAATCTGTAGGAGGTTAGGTAAATAAATCAGTCCTCTGGTTTTATAAATTAATTATAGTATTTCACCGAAAAGAAAGAGTACTGAAGGACTACTTTTCGACTCGTAAGTTCTAACACGTAAAGAAATTACAGTATGAGTGGCGGTAAGCAACCATTATAGTAAATCAAAGACATACTAATTATAAAAATATTAGTTTTTGTATAATTTTTTTTTTTTTTTTTTTTATTGATAACGGACGGCAAACGAGCATAAGAACCACCTGATGGTAAGTGGTTACCTTCGCCCATAGACATCTACAACACCAGAGATGTTGTAGATGCGTTGCCAACCTAGAGGATACTGATGGAAGGGGGGACAATGTAGTAGTCCACTATTAGAACCATCACATTTTGGGGAAAGGATGGGTGGGAAAGGAGAAAATCTGGCTTACATGCCATCGAACCGGAACACATCATTAGATATTTGGCGGTTCGTCTTTGACATGATAGTGGTCGCGAGCCAGTCGGAGGACGAACCTCCTACCACCTAATAATCAATTGACAATTTATAAGACAACTTGATAATTTAACAAGTCAGTTGACCAACTATAAAATCAATCGATATTTCAACAGTAATATTACAAGCGAATTAAATATTGATATATTAAAATTTAAAAAAAAAACAAGTCAACTTCATATAAAATGCTTCATATTAAATGAAACTACATCAGAAACACTAGCTATCAAATAAAATAAAAGAATCAAAAAACCGGTTTACCTAGAAAAAGGAAATGCAGTAACAAACATAAAAAAATAATAAATACAGTCGAAATGAAAATTTCCTCTTTTTTTTGAAGTTGCTTAAAAATGACAACGGAATGATCCAATAAAAAAAAGATGAAAAGAAAGATATCAACTGATAAAAGAAAGCATGTAGAGAAAGTGCAAAATGCATTTAGATAGGTCTGATAAAGCGTGAAACTGAAAAAAAAACTACATTTAAATTGTTAGTATCTTTAAATTACTTTTTTAGGTGTAATTACAAAATTGCAATAAACCGGTTTCCATCCACGTGATGGTATCTACATTAGAAGTACTGACTGTCATATTTATTTATCTATATACATTTATATATAGATGATATTTGTATCACACGGGAATCGAAACAATGACCTCATGTCTCTATAAGACGCGTTACCACTGCGTCAAGTTGTAGTCATTAAAATTTTTATAAAATATTTTTTACTTTTAGTTGCCGACTGAACCGACTATTATGGTCGCTTAAAATTTTCAACTTTGAATATAATTTTGCTCTAGAATTTTAACTAGACGACGTTTTGTTCGTTTATAGCGCAGTGGAAATAATTTTTATGATATATACTTACAGGTAGCACGTTCATTATATGTCGTATGAGACAAAGTAATTATAAAAACTGACTGAACTGAAATTATTTACTCATAATACATTTTGGATGCTGACGACGATGATGATCTTATCACAGCGGAGAACAAACAATAATTTAAATATAATTATTTCATCGAGTGAGAATCGAATTCACGACTAATCGCATTTACACTCAGGTTCTGTTAAACTGCGACACGATGGCCCCAAATGTATGCGCATCGTAAGCGATAGTATGAAAAAAATGTAAAAGTTCTCATAAGCGAAACTGTGTGTAATAGTAGCACTTTAAACAGTTATTACATCTTTTTTGGTGGTAGGAGGTTCGTCCTCCGTCTGGCTCGCGACCACTATCATGTCAAAGACGAACCGCCAAATATCTTATGATGTGTTCCGGTTCGATGGCATGTAAGCCAGGTTTTCCCCTTTCCCACCCATCCTTTCCCCAAAATGTGGTGGTTCCGATAGCGGACTACTACATTATCCTCCCTTTCCATCTGTATCCTCTAGGTTGGCAACGCATCTAGTACATCTCTTGTGTTGTAGATGTTCATGGGCGAAGGTAACCACTTACCATCAGGCGGTCCTTCTGCTCGTTTGCCATCCGGTATCCATAAAAAAAAAAATAAAATAAAAATATTTATATATATAAAATTACATACTTATTATGGCTAAATTTCATAAAAATATTTTTATTTTAACCTATATGCTATTCCGGTGTCTGAGCTATATCTATGAGAGATACAAATTTTTATGTGTTTTAACGAAAATTGTGCATCATTAGTTTATATGAAGAAGTGCAGGAAGCCAAAATTTTTTCAAGAATTAAAAAATACATAAAATTATTAAAATATCACAATGGCTTCTATTATTGTACTACAATAATAATAATCAAAATATTTTTTTTTATATAGCTTCACCTGAACAGCAGGGTAGGCAGAGAGAACCTAGAGTTAAAACACTCCGTTCTTCTTTTTCAATTGCCATTTTGCATTTTCCGCTGAATTAAGGCAATACGTACTGACCCGCGGAATTCAACGCTGCGCTTTGTCTTGTTACTCTGGTAACAAGACAAAGCGGCGAGGAAATGAAAATATTAAATATATTTAGTATTTTCATTTCCTGGCGTGGGAATCGAACCCACATTCAAACGTGATTTCAGTCAAACACTCCCACTGCGCTACGATGACCTCTATTACGTTACTATAATTGAATTTTACCGTATATAAATTTAGAAAGCCATGATTTTGACAATAATTACATTTAAAATTGCAATAAAATGTTTACGATGTTGGAGCAACGTTATTAAGTTTTACGAGGGAACGTTAACTGAGGACTTGTATCCGAATAAAAACGGTTTATAATAAATACAATTCAATCAAAACCGGTCAAGGCATGGAGTGCCAGAACACCGCTATAGATAGTGTAAGCGAGATATTTGCGGAATTTTTTTTTTAGCTTCAAGCTTTATGCCGAAAATAGCAGGATAGGCAGAGGAAATCGAAAACCTAGTGTTAAGACTCCGCTCTCTTCCAACAATTATCTTCCCCACTAAAATGTTTTTTTATTATTTACGCTTTCTTATACCTTTCCTTTTAAAGGAAAGTGGCCAGACGGAACCCAGTGTCAAAACACTCTGTTTTCCACTTCCCGCCCACAATTTGCACGTTGAGTGAGTTGAACGTCTCATATTGTATTACAAGACCTATCTAGTAATACAATATGTTGCATATATTTCCCCTAGCAAATAAATACAATTTAAATATAAATATTACCCCGAATGGGAATCGAATCCACAGCTAATCATGTTTAAAGTCACTCTGTCACTGTCCCACTGCGCCAAATCGCAAAATGCTTTGGATAGCGGCAGTATGATAATATTTTGTACTTAATAACAGATAACTATATAAAATATATAAATTGTCAATGCGATAAGAAGAATACAATCTTGGTAATAAAAAATACACGTAACAGACCACGACCTCACTGTACTGCCATTATCACTTACAATATATGAGCCAGGCGTGAATAGGTAGATAAATCGTGCTACATATAATGTTTTCTTTATACAGTCAATAAATAGACTAAATCAAATAATTAAAATTTTCATTTCAAAAAGTGACTTCAAATAAAATGTACTGAAAAGTGATGTTACGAGTAACTCTAGTACTACTCGATAGATGTTATTTTATACTCAACTCATATAAAAATCCTTATCCAATAAAAAGTTATGTGGTAACTGTTAAAAAAAGCCGAATTAAGAACCTCATTTTTAAAAGTCGGTCACAAATTCAAGCAAATTAAATATTTTCAGGTGAAAAACATAATTTACAGGTAAAACTTGAGCTTCATAATGCCTGAAAAGTACATATTTTCATTTTTCGTTGTATCAACATATACACGCCT
>JAKGSA010001580.1:31073-50341 GCA_033558755.1 Philaethria dido | reverse complement strand
GCGCGGAAATGGAAAAAGTCCTCTTATAACTATAATTAGATCATAAACCTCTGATGGATGTGGGTTCCATTACTGTTTGGAAAGTCCATTTGGAAGAAATTGCAGTTTTGAGTTGCGCTATATAATGTGAACATTAAATTGAGTTCAAAAAGTGTACCACTCAACGGAAAGCAAAGAACGTAGTATCTTGACACTAGGTTCTCTCTAACTACCCTAATAAAGCATCGTCAGAAAAGAAGTCAGACACCTAGTGTTAAGACTCTTTGTCCACCGCTTTCTACCTAAATTAGAGACATTGCTTTTTTTTTTTTTTTTTTTTTTATTGATAACGGACGGCAAACGAGCAGAAGGACCACCTGATGGTAAGTGGTTACCTTCGCCCATAGACATCTACAACACCAGAGATGTTGTAGATGCGTTACCAACCTAGGGGATACTGATAGAAGGGGGGACAATGTAGTAGTCCACTATCAGAACCACCACATTCTGGGGAAAGGATGGGTGGGAAAGGGGAAAATCTGGCTTACATGCCATCGAACCGGAACACATCATTTGGCGGTTCGTCTTTGACATGATAGTGGTCGCGAGCCAGTCGGAGGACGAACCTCCTACCACCTAACAAAACTGTTGCTTGTTAAGTTGCGGAGCTTAACGCCGCGTTTTGTCCTATTAAATCATAGAAATGAAAGAGAAACACAGTTAAGCTACCCATATATAAATATTTTATATTTTCCGCCACAGTCTTTCATTTAAACCACATCACAGTCAAGAGATTTAGTGTTTGTTTTCTCAACGCCGACTCTCGTGAGAGACAGACGCTATTTCAGCTTGTTTTTTTAACGCTCTACTCGTTCTAAGTAAGACTGAAATTGTTTTCATATATTTTATTTATATTGTGTTTAAATTAGAAAATAATTGAAATTAGACAAAGGAAGTAGTGATATGACACTATCTAAATATCAAAGTTACTTAGAGAAGATCTAGTCAGGATGTCAGGACACTCTGTTCGCAGTTTTTCACCAGAATTTGAAAAATATAATATATGTATATACATTACCTGTACTTGCCTATATTATTTATATATAAATACATGAAGCAAAAACTTTGTATTCCTTTTTACGAAGATTAAGCAGACGGAGGAGCATGAAATTTGATACAATTATAGTTGATATAGAGAAGGAGTGCAGAATGCTAATATTTTCTTAAAAAATGCATAAAAAAAAAATTAAATGTACAAAATAAATGGTACACACACTATCATGGTTAGACATTCATGTTTATATAAAGTGACATATATATTGCTAAAGACAACGCGTTGTTAACGCGGTAACGGTGTCCCCGTTGACGCGTTAATTTACGTGTTAACTAGTACTTATTATTGCGTATCATTGCGGGAAAGCGCTGGATGCAGGAGGCATCCAGTCGTGCTACATGGCGATCTATGGGGGAGGCCTATGTCCAGCAGTGGACGTCTTCTGGCTGACGACGATTATTGCGTAAAGTACTTGTTACATATCAACTTGCATGTTGTTTTAACAAACGTGTATGTCAAACACATGACGTATGAAATATTTAATTTAGTCAATTTAATATATTTTTAATGCATTGTTATAGAAAATATTGGCTTTCTGTACTTTTCTTTCAATAAATGTAAGTCTTAGCGCATTATGTTTATTAGAATTATTTAAAAAAGTATTAAGCTGGAAATTTTTATTTGACTTTCTGTTTATTGCAAACAAGCGGGAGGTGGAGCCGCCATGAGATATATAAAGTTACTCTTCCAAAAGTAAGAAATATGCCATATCAAGGAACAACCATCGTGCCAATTGCATAAATCTACGTGAAGCAACAACTTTGGACACCTTTTTACGAACATTACGCGGACGGAGGAACATGAAACTTGGTATAGAAGGATAGAAGGAGTTCAGAAGGATAATATCTTTTTTAAATAATGCATAAAAAATAAATATATTTTTTAATAAAAATTTAATAAAATTAATAAAATAAATGTTACATACACTATCATGGTATGACAAACATGTTTATATAAAGCGACGACTAGGCAACGCGTTGTTAACGCGGCAACGGGGACACTAGTCTATTTAGGTTAAGAAACAAGTACATTATGGGTTATTTACGAACAAAAAACTGAATATTGTGCGAGAACAACCAACAATATTAATAAAGTCCTGATGTCCTGTCCTGTCCTGAGATGTCCGTCAGAATATCTTATAATCATTTGATGATGATTTGCACCTTTTGGTACATTGCTGTATGATGAAGCAGAACGGTAATAAAAGAGCTGAGTCAAATAAAAATACATTTATTTTAATATTCATTATTATGTTTTTAGCAAAATATATAAAGGCTATCACATGTGGCACAGTGGAAAAACCTCTTGGAATTAGTTTTAGGTTCGATTCCCAATCGGTGTAATGGTCATATTTGAATATTTCACATTTTTCCACTTTGGTAAGTCAGAGGGCGGCGTTGAGTTTCGCCAATTATCAGGTAATGTCTTAAATCCAGGCAGAAAGGGGCGAATATTATAATACTAGGCTCAAAAGCGTTAAGCTACTTCCAGATTCTCTGCCATATACCCTTTTTATGTATTATTTTAAAAAGATACTATCATTCTGGACTCCTTCGCTATATAAACTATAAGTCTGCCAAGTTTCATGCTCCTCCGTCCGCATAATTTTCGTAAAAAAGGGTCCAAAGTTTTTGCATCACGTATTTATATATAGATAAATATTTAATATTTTTATTTCCTAGAATAGGAATCGAACCTACAACCTGTCGCGTTTACAGTCGCACGCTTGTGCCTCTGCGCCACAACTGGCCTTAAATACTCGTATTACTTCATTTTACAATATTGAGTTTGATATTGAACACCTGAAAGCTTTTAACTTAAACCGCTAAATGACCAAATAATCGCGTTAGTAAACCTCTCCCACAGGGTCGGCTTCCGGCTTGTCAATCTCAATTGAGAATTCTTTATGAATAATATTATAAATATCTTATATTATATATACTACTAGCTGTACCCGGCGTTGCTCAACAACTAAAATAAAAGAAAATTTTTAAGTTCATCGATGACATACGGACAAATATTTATATATATATATATATATAGTTATATATATATATATATATATATATATATATCTTTTTTTTTTTTTTAACTTCACGTTGTATCCTTCAGATCTCAGGTTCTTGGTTCCTCTGCCACCCCTGCTAGTATGGTAGGCAGAGGGAACCAGAGAACCTAGTGTTAAGACACTCCATTCTCTTTCAACAATTCCGTTCCCCACTTTCCGCCGAATTGAGGCATTGCTTCTGTTGAGTGGCGGAACTCAACGCCGCGCTTTCTTTGCCTTGTTTCCAAACCCAAAACAGGCTGGTTTTACATTTTTTAGAGTATATTCCTGTGTAAAATATTTATCAATAAGTAATGATTTTTATGACAACTGGTTGAACGGCAGAAAGCCGTTACTCTGCAGCGCTCCAGGCGCAAAGGTGGCTTCCAATGAGTATATTATACAAACCTTCTCCATGTGAAAAATACATATATATATATACAAATTTTCATAATAATCGTTTATTTTTTTTGAGTTCATCAATGACATACAGACAAATATTCATTTTATATATAAAGACATATTCCTAATTTCGTTTTGTTTAAAATTCGTTGTTGACATTTAGTTGTTAAGTATTTTTAATCCTACTTCGAAAAAACATAGGATTTTAATCTGACTGTCTTTTTTACTGGTGAAATAATAATTTTGGATGATTTTTTTTGTATGACAGCTTAAGTGCTTCTAATGTGGTTTCGTACTTAAATTTAGTTAAGATCTGATAAGTAGTTTTGAGCTATTCGTAATTATATATTTATCATACATACTAAATATTGCTTATTCCGTTTTGAGCTTAATAAATATGGTTAAGAATGAAGCTTCTAGTTATTAGTTATTAATTAAATAAATAATAAATACTTATCAAAACGAAAATATATAGAAATGTATAAAAAATTGACAAAGTCAAAGTCAAAGTCAAATAATTTTATTCAAAATAAGAAGTCACAAGCTTCATTTTTTGAACGTCAAATAATTAACCACCGGTTCACTAAATTTAATGCCTCAGACCTGAGAAGAACCGGCGCAAGAAACTCAGCGGGACTTTTCTTTTTTTTTTTTACAGGTAGGCAACGCATTTACAACTCCTCTGGTGTTGTCGATGTCCATAGGCGAAATGCCACTTACCGTCAGGTGGTCCTTCTGCTAGGTTGCCATCTTTCAACAATAAAAAAAAGAACCTCACCGTCAAACAAAGTGTAGCATTCAATTCCGTCCTTCAACACGCAATGGATTTCGGGCCGAAATTGGAAAACGGAGGGTCTTGAACGGAGAGAGAAGAGTGTTTCTCTCTGATTACCCTATTATTCGAAAAAGTGCTTAAACCTATAAAAAAACGTAACAGCACAATTTATATTATTATTTTAATAGAAATGTGCTAAGGTAAGGATACTAGAAGCTTTTACATGGTAACATTATTTCTAATTTTGGAACAAGCAATAATTTACCTTATTAAATACATTATTAGCACTAAAATCCCTTGCAGTTTTATCAAGACCTGAGAATATGCTTTTTTTATTTTAAGTTCTATTGACATAAATATAAGATTGAAATTTGATTGTATTTTTATATCGTATGTAATATAGGCGTAAACTATATTGTTGCCCACTTAAGACAACATTAACTTTTATAGTGGACTTGTACCAAAGTTATTTCTTATTTTTAGCGACGGTGATTCTTATATGTTTTTTTTTAAATTATTATGTTAGAGAGTAATGAGTAAAGAATATTTATTATTTTTATTGATTGATTCGATATTTGATATGTGATTTGATGGTAAGCCAGTCACTCAGCATGCAATATTTCGTTTTCGACCAGAAAACGGAGTGTTATGACTCTAGGTTCTCTTTGACTACCTTGCGGTTAAAAACCTTAAACTGATGAAAATATATATAATTAAAGTACAAATCGCGGCATAGTCGTTTTTTTTTAGCTTCACGCTGTATCCCGCATATAGCAGGATAGGGCAGAGGGAACCGGAGCACCTCTTTTAACATTTCCCTTCCCCACTTACCGCCGAAACGCCGCGCTTTTGCCTTGTTAATAATTATAACTCGAATTTTAATAAAAAAACTTGTCAAATCTTAACTAATTTTAATTGGGACCCCATCAGAAGCAGATAGCTATCATATAAAAAAAGAAACATGAAAATTGGTTCCACCAGTAAAGCATTAAGCGGTAAACACATAAAAGCAGTTGAATTAAGATCCTCCTTCTTTGAAGTCGGTAGAAATCAATATTTTTTTAGATTCACACTGTATCTCACACTTAGCAGGGTAGGCAGAGGGAACCTGAGAACCTAGTGTTAAGAAGACACAACGTTCTCTTTCAATAATTCCATTCCCCACTTTCCACCGAATTGAGGCATTTTTTTTTACCTTCACGCTGTATCCCGCATATAGCAGGGTAGGCAGAGGGAACATGAGAACCTAGTGTTAAGACACTTCGTTCTCTTACAACAATTCTGTTCCCCACTGAGGCAAAAGAGCTCCTGAAAAATCGATATAATACTTATAATCGAATAAATCAAAGAAATATACTACTCAATAATAGTTTCTGAATCCCCAAAACGTTCACATCTATTGTATTAGCGAAATCTTTCCTAACTTAATTTGTTCTTCACGTCAGGAAAATAAACGTAGGCTAACAAATACACTCGTAGACAATCACTTCTTACTATTATTTACCGACTTCAAAACAGGAGGATGTTATTATGGTATATATTTTTCTGGGTAAACCAATTTTGATGACTTTTTTCTTTAAATAATAGCTAGTGTTTCTGTTATTGTCCCATTTTAATTTAGTTAAGGTTTGACTTGTAGTTTTTGAGTTATTCGTAATATTTGTACTTTTTAATGTTGTTTTCTTTGTTAAATTGTATATATATAAAATACATTCATTTTTAGTGAAGAATAAGTAAGGATTGATATTTTGTGGTACATAAATATTATGTGTTAATTCGGCGTTCAATTCGGCGGAAAGTGGGGTACGAAGTGTTTTAATACTAGATTCTCACGTACCCTCTGCCTACCCTGCAATATGCAGGATACAGTGAAGCTAAAAAAATAATATTAATTGTTTAATATTAAGATAAGATAAGTTATAGATTATTGTTTTTTTTTTTACATTTTGCAGTGTAAAAAAAGAAAATGCAGAGAACGGAGTGTCTTAACACTGGTTTTTCTACTACAATATACAGGATAAAAAACGCTGAAAAAGAACGTGGTTGACGTCTGTCTCTTCTTAATCTAAGCCTAAAATGATAATCCGTAGCCGACGTTTCATACGCCAGAAGAGTGAGGGAAATTAATTTAGGCACGCGGTAGTGTGTCAAGCTAAGTTTATGCTAAGAAATTGGCGATGCAGTGTGGTGATTACACTAGTAAGAAAATTTCACCATTTGAAATATTTGGGACCACTTTTTAACTTGAAATAGCTCAAAAACGATTTAACATAAAACATGAAATTATATGACATTTCATTGATGTTAGTAATATAAGGTTATTGAGATATTATTTATGGAATATATTTTTTTTTTTTTATAACCTCACGCTGTATCCCACATATGAAAGGGTAGGCAGAGGGAACCTGAGAACCTAGTGTTAAGACACTCCGTTCTCTTACAACAATTCCGTTCCTTCCAGCCAAATTCCCGCCAACTTCCCGCCAAATTGAGTGGCAGAACTCAACGCCGCAGTTTGCCTTGTTACCAAACCCAGGAAATGAAAATACTAACATTTCCTGTAGTGAGAATTGAACCCACAACCTGTCGTGTTTACAGTCGCACGCTTGTGTCTCTGCGCCACGACAGGCGTTTTTTATTTTTTTATTTCTCTATTTTTTTGGAAATTTGGTGTCTAGCTGGATATGATAATTATATATTTATAATACAAACTATATGTACGTGTTTTTTATTATTTTTTAAACTTTTTACATTACCTTATACAATATATCTCAATATTAATCAGCAAATGCGCATATTCTCAATATTGAACTTGGCTCCTCTTTCCATTTTAATGTTTTTGATAGGATTTATTATTTGCTTGGAATCACCAGGGAACATGTCACCTGGAAGTGAAACGTATTGTATTTGTAATCTCATTTATGCTATCGCTGCTTTATTCAATTACTAGAGATAAAGAACATGATGTCTCGCTTTAATAATTTTAATTTAAAGAATCTTAACTAATATAAAATGCATATCAGTCAAGAATCTTTTAATTTCAATCCTTTTATGCCGCAAAAACAGAAGCGTGCGACTGTAAGCGCGACAGGTTGTGGGTTCGATTCCCACTCTAGGAAATGTAAAGTTTAGTATTTTGATTTCCTGGGCTTGGTAACAAGTTAAAGCGCTCGCTTTCCGCTAAATTGAGGCACGCAGTGCCTCAATTTAGCGGAAAGTGGGGAACGGAGTGTCTTTAACACTGAGAACTCAGAGAAAGATATGCGGGATACTGCGTGAAGCTAAAAAAATCAATCCTAGTTTTGTACAGCTGTTTGCCGAATTTAAGACATTGAGCGAGACTTAAAGCTGCATCTTGTCTTACCAGAGCGGATATATGAGAATAATTTAAATATTATCGTTCCCCCGAGTGAGAATCGAACCCACAACCAACATGTTGAATGAACATGAGCCACAACAATGATGTTTACATTCAATCACTGTCCCACTGTGTCCGGATAATATTTATAATATTATTAAGAATATAAAAAAAAAAATACTTCTTACATACATCATTTGAGAGCAGTCACGACTTTCGCCACGACGCAGAGGCACAACGTGCGACTGTAAACGCGACAGGTTGTCGGTCGATTCCACTCCAGAAAATGAAAATGTTAAACATTTATAATAATTAAATGTTGAGTATTTTCATTTCCTCGCTCTAGTAACGAGGCAAAGCGCGGCGTTGAGTTCCACGACCTCAGAATACAATTCGGTAGAAAGTTGGGAACGAAAAACCTTAAAAGAACGGAGTGTCTTAACACTAGAATCTCAGGTTTCCATTACCAACCCTGCTATGTGCTATATGGGGTATAGCTAGTTGCAAAAAAAAAATTAAATTTTAACGTATCGGGACTCGAACCTGCTTCTCTTGGAAACCGTATAAGCGCTCTGACTGTTAAGCCATACGTTATTACACATATCAAACTAAACACAAACGCAAATAAAAAAATATATATTCCACAGTAGAACCCTAAACACGCCAGCGTGACTGATAAAATCAAAATAAAATATTTATTTCCAATGTTTCAGGATGTTCCCTCCAGTCCATTGTACGGTTGATTGCTTTGTTCTTTTCATTTTGTTTTGTTTTGAATTTTTTCGTAGTACTTTATCGTTAAGCCTAATATTGTATTTGGTTTGAACTGATGAAATATTTGTATTACTCACATACATACATAGCTTCACGCTGTATCCCGCATATAGCAGTGTAGGTAGGGGGAGCCTAGTGTTAAGACACTCCGTTCCCCACTTTCCGCCGAATTGAGACATTGCGTGCTAAGTAGCGGAACTCAACGCCGCGCTCTGCCTTGTTACCAAACCTAGGAAATGAAAAATTCCATTTCCTGGAGTGGGAATCGAACTTATTTGCACACATATTCTTAGATGTATTAAAAAGGACATGGTGTATATTTTTGTAGCTTCACGCTGTATCCCGTTCATAGCAGGGTAGGCAGAGGGAACCTGAGAACCTAGTGGTAAGGCACTCTGTTTTCTTTCAACATTTCCGTTCCCCGCTTTTCTTATTACTTGTTATTAAAAAAATATATATTTATAAAAAAGTTGTAAAACATGATTGTTTGTCAAAAAAGTCGAAAATCTAGCTACTTCAAAGCGTCCAAATTAACGCATAAAGACACTATACTCCATTGTATGTAATATGGACTGCCATTGACCACGCGAGCGAAACCACGGGTAACAGCTAGTAAGTAATATTTTAAATATTATTCTAATTAGCTAATAGATATTATAACTAATTTAATAGTATGATTTTTAAGGCTCTAAATCGGAAGCACACTCTTGGGGTTCTTTTATATTCAATGCAAAATATTTCATCGGCAAATATTCCAAAGGTCACCCAGGGGATTGATTACGAATTAGGGGAAATGATATTTTCATTAGCATTTTCCCTTTCACTTATGGGAAGTAAGACATTACTTTAATTATTAAAAACATTACGTTAAGTTTTGCCACTGAACTCGCAATTTTTGCATTTGGTTGGTTCCTTCAGCATGCCTTGCTGAGAGAGAACTAAATCTCTTTTTTTTCTTTTTTAGCTTCACGCTGTATCCTGCATATATCAGGGTAGGCTAGGTAGAGGGAACCTGAGAAACTAGTGTTAAGGCACTCCGTTTCCCACTTACCACCGAATTGAGGCATTACGTGCTGGGTGTTGAAACTCAACGCCGCGCTTTGCCTTGTTATCAAACCCAGGAAATGAAAATCCTTAACTTTTAGATTTCCTGGAGTGGGAATCGAACCCACAACCTGTCGCGTTTACGGTCGCACACCACGACAGGCTTAAAAAAACCTAAAAGTAAATAAAAACAGGTAAAAATATATGTTTTATCTTTGTGCTTTATGTTAAACCCCGCATGAAAGCCATTCTTCTTACATTATCCTTAACTCGACCTTGTTACAATCAATAAAGAAACCGTGCAAATATAAGATGATTTTTATTTTTACGCAAATTCTTCTAAGGGTAAAAAGCCTGATAAAAATTTTCATGGCGCAGTAGAACAGTGTATGACTGTAAGTATGATTGATGGTTACGAGTTCGATGCCCACTTGCGCGAATTAATATATTTAAATTGTTCTCATATCTGTTGAAAGAGAATGGAGTGTCTTAACACTAGGTTCTCTGGTTCTGCCTACCTTGCTATATGCGTGAAGTATATATATATATATCTGCTAAAGTAAAATAGACCGCGGCGTTGAGTTTCGCAAGTCAACACTGTGACTGTGGATGAGGAGAAAGTAGTAAGCAAGTACTGTAGTTTTTAGCGCTCCATTCTCTCTGACTACTCTGCTTAGGGATAAAGCATGAAGCTAAGTTAACTTAGGCTAACAATTTCCTGAATTCCTGTGGAAAGTGGAAAACGGAGTGTCTTAACACTAGGTTTTCACTAACTGCCCTGCTATGTAAGCAGAAGTGACATTTTTTAACTAATTTAACCTTTTCAATAGCGTATATTTTGATATTTGGTACTACAAAACGACAATATGTGCTGATTTTCATACATACATATGTATAAGTATGTATGTAGATGCAGTCAACAGGTGATCCAATTATAAATATCAATTAACTCAGCGTAATAATTGTCTGCTATATGATACTATATGAATGTAATGCAATATTAATTTTAACTTGTAATTAGTTTCAGGAAAATGTTTTACGTAATAAGTATAAAAAGGCAGAGAGAATCTAGAGTCTCTAAAGAAACGCTATTCTCCACTTTCCCTTTCCCGCCTATATTCGAGACAATGCGAGTTGAATAGCGGAACTCAACGCTGCGTTTTGTATTAACAGAACTGGAAAATGAAAATTAATCTAAATGTTGTGGCACAGAGGCACAAGAGTGCGACTGTAAACGCGATAGGTTGTGGGTTCGATTCCCACTCCAAGAATTGAAAATATTAAAAAACATTTGGTATTTCATTTCCTCCCTCTGGTAACTTGGAAAAGCGCGGCGTTGAGTTCCGCCACTCAGTACGCAATGCTTCTTTCCGCGGAATTTGAGGAATGGAAATCTTAAGAGAACGTTCTTATCACTATGTTCTCAAATTCTGCCTACTCTTCTATGCAGTACGAGTATACAGAGTGAAGCTAAAAAAATAAAAGGAAACTCCGTGCTGAGTGGCGGAGCTTAACGCTGTGTTTACTAAAAGTTCAAACGTTAAACAAAAATCTTTCTACATGAATTCTTTTTGAACTGAATCATCCTCTCAACATGCTTGTTATTTGAGTTTGACCTCAATCATGACGATATAATATAATTGCGTGCATACTTCATATATTATAATGCATACAGAAAATTCCACGAACAACAATCGTAGATGATATTTAGTTCAGGAAATATAAATTGTCAATAAAGATAATTGCTTATTTACTATAAAATTTAACGTATTAGCAATATGTATGTATTATTTAGGCCTGTCGTGGCGTAGAGGCACAAGCGTTTGACTATAAATGCGAGAGGTAGTGGGTTCGATTCCCACTCTAGGATTGAAAATATTTAAATAATATTTTCTATTTTCATTTTCTTATTTTGGTAATAAGGCAAAGCGCAGCGTTGAGTTCCGCCACTCAGCACGCAATGCCTCAATCCGGCTGAAAGTGGGGAACGGTTGAAAGAAAACGGAGTGTCTTAACACTAGGTTCTCAGGTTCCCTCTGCCTACCCTACTATATGCGGGACACAGCGTGAAGCAAAAAAAAAAATTAGAACCTTCTTTTTTTAAAAGTCGGTTAAAATAGTATTCAAACATCAATTCTAATTCAAAGACATATAGTAAGCAAGTATAAATAAACATTACAAATTACACTTACGGTTATTTGTCTTCTTATTCGGTTTTCTGTCTGTTTAACTTGTATATATTAAATCAACTAACGAGGATAAGGGCTCATAGTGTACTCGTACAGTAAGAAACTGTAGTCAAACTGTCACAAACAAGTCAGTAACTGTAAGTCGTTAGAGATGTTGGAATAATGATGAGTGATGTTATTGTGTTGTTAAAGTAACTTAAATAAAATTGAAATAATCTGTTTATATGACACCTACATACGAGTATATAAAACGACTGACAGATATTTTACAGGTGATGCTCTGGTCATAGAAAGCTGAAATTTAGTAAGTTTCATCCTTGGGCAGATTAGGGGCACTCCCCTAATCTAAAGAGAGGATTGGAGAGGACAATTAAGAGAGGAGTGAGGAAAACGAATAAAATGATTTTTAATGTTTCATAGTTTAAGCTGAAGAAGTCGCGGAATATAGCTAGTATCTATTTAAATTTCAAAAGTCATGGAAAGGTTACTCAATAACAAAATATTAATAGAGATAGAGAAAATAAAGTTAATTTTTTTGTTGGAAATTATCTATCGTTATATGAAGGTGTAATAATCATTAACAATTCCACTCTTTGCCAATTTTAGAGGTTATTCTAAAGATTGAGGAAGATTTGATTTGAGGAAGATAAATTTGATAACACAAAAAGCGAGGCCGTAAAATGCAATGACTTAAAATTGTACAAAAAATAAAGAACGCAATATCTTAATACTAGGTACTATCTTTTCTTGTATGCGTAATTTTAAAATTTTTTCATTTAGTTCACTCACACAAAAATAAGCATAAAATTAAATTAAACGAAGTGTCGTGACACTACGTTTTCTCTGGCTATTCTTCTCTGCGAAACGAAATGTGAAGCTAAAAACTTTGCTTTTGTTATAAAGCTTAAGGGTTATCATAAATAATAGATGACTGTTAATTTATAAAAATACTTTATATGTACATCACTTAATAACTTGATCTGGAGTATATTTCTCCTAGAATTTGGACACTATCCGCTATGAAAGCTTGCCAACTAACAGTTTAGTCATAACGCAAATCAAATAGCTCACATCGAGTACTGACGATATAATTCACTTAGCCTTCATTTGAAAGGTTAATACCACGTATTGGCATGGAAGCTTAATGAAGAGTGTGTGACTCAGTCGTGATATATTTGGCATTATATGTTATGAGTTCGAATTCCGTGCAGGTAAATATTTGTATTTCCCCAATAACGGAAGCAGGGTAGTCACAGAGAACCTAGTGTTAAGAAATTCCCTACGCTGTTGTCCATCTGAATTCGATACTGCTAAGTGGCGGATGTTAACGCCGCCGCTTCTAATGGTAAATAAAAAATTGTCATTAGTTTTCAAAAGGAAACGCCGTCGTGTCGTGGCGCAGAGGCACAAGCGTGCGACTGTAAACGCGACAGGTTGTGGACAGCCACACCGGGAAATGTAAATTTAAGTATTTTCATTTCCTGGGTTTGGTAACAAGGCAAAGCGCGGTGTTGAGTTCCGGCACATAGCACGCAATGGAAAATGCGAAATTTGGCGAAAAGTGGGAACGGAATTATTAAAAGAGAACGGAGTATCTTAACACTAGGTTCTCAGATTCCCTCTGCCTACCCTGCTATATGCGGGATACAGCATGAAAAAAAAAGAAGACCTTTGTTACTAAATTACTACCAGTCCAAATTATCCATTCATTTGACTTAAGCCGCTCGGCTTAAGCTGCTTGACTTAAGCCAGCCATATCTCATAGCAAGGACTTTGAAAACACATGGGGGATTAGAAAAGTTACAATCGTCACCCTTACGATACGACTGCCCTCGTGTGGTTGACCTTCTGGTCAAACCAATTCTTTGGTTAAATAAATTTTACTTTAAAACTGTTTTTATGATTACAATTTTGATTTAGTATCATTCTATTGTACATGTACCTACATATTTGTTGCCAATATTTTCATGACGTGACGAGTTTTTGAGGTATTTCCTACCTGAAACTACCTACCTGTCTTTCCATCCAGCTGTGACTATCAAATTATAGACCCTATTATACGTTACCTCATTTGTACGAATTCCTTAATTACATCATGTACTTATTCTAAAAATAGTTTTGCATACTCTAAGAACTATAAATTTAATAAATTACGCAAAAATCCATTGAAAAATTATATAAAATTTTCCAAAATTTACTCAATTTTCGAACAGAAATCGAACTTGTTACTATCGTGCATAGTTAAAGCCACGACACTTATTAGTAAGTGTGTCGTATCGTGAAGTTAGCTTCACTTAACCCTGTAACCCACGCCTAACAGGGTAGACAGAGGGAACCCGAAAACCTAGTGTTAAGACACTCCGTTCTCTTAAGATTTCCGTTCCACCAGTCAACAAAATTTATCCAATTTCCGAACAGCAATCGAACTTATTACTATCTTGCATAGTCAAAGCTACTATACTCTTACTAACTTCCCTTAACGCTGTAACCCACACATAGCAGGGTAGGGAAAGGAAACCTGAGAACCTAGTGTTAAGACACTCCGCTCTCTTTAGGTTTCCTTTCCGCTACTCAACACGTATTGCCTCAATTCCGCAGAAAGTCAAGAACACTTACTAAAACCAACATATAAATATAATAAATAAGTATCAAAACAGAATTATCTGAGCTTAAGATTATATTCGAGGAAAATCATTTATCATTAAGATAGGATTATACGAGTATGGGTACGATCATTAGACGATATTTATTTATTAATACTCATAGCGAAGTACTTGATATGGTTTAAAATATATGATAAACACAAGCAGGGTAGTCAGAGTGAAGTCAGTGTCAAGACACTCCGTTCACCAGTTTCCACCCAAATGTTAGAGATTTAATTGAGAGTTAGTTGGCAGAAGTCAACGAAAATAGTATTTTTTTTAGCTTCACGCTGTATCTCGCACATAGCGGAGTAGGCAGAGGAAACCAGTGAACCAAGTGTTAAGACACTCCGTACTCTTTTAAAATTTTCGTTCTCCACTTTCCGCTGAATTAAGGCATAGCGTGCTGTGGCGGAAGTCAACGCCGCGCTTTGCATCGCTACCAGAGCGAGGAAATGAAAATACTAAATGTTATTTAATATTTTCATTTCCTGGAGTCAGAATCGAACCCACAACATGTCGCGTTTACTGTCCCACTGTGCCACGATGGTGTGTATTATTCTTTATATAAGTGTAAATACATTACAGAAAAACCTTAACACAATAACTTTAGCCTCGACCAAAGTTCTTCGTAATAATGGCCCTACCATTACCGCTGTGTTACAAAGCAATCATTAGCTGTCATTTAGTAAAAATATGTAACGGAATTTAGAGAAAACGGTTTTTTGACGTGAAACGTCTTTAAAATTGCGCCGATACATACGGGTACCAGGTTTAAAAAGTGGACCGTAACGAAAGGGTCTATATCATCGTACCTTAGTAATTACAAAACTAAAGGTTGTCCCAAAATTAACGCAAGATTTGACTTTGCCGCCATTTGCTATTATATTCATTATTCATTCGCTATTAAAACTAAAAATGGTATTTTCTATTTAATTCAAATCTTGCGTTAATTTTGGGACACCCTATATTAGTCCTAGAAACAAAAATGTGCTGTGAATATTTCACTTATATATAAGAAGCTGACTATAGTCAGCTCGCTGTTATGACTTTGAGTCTGGGTCTGGGTAAAGCGGGGTGGCAGGGAAGGTGTAATGCGTAACTGTGCGAAACTTGCGCTCTCGCACGTTTATATTATTTATTTCAATCTTTTGCTTTAAAATCGATTCGGTAACATAGACGTTTCACGTGAAAAACAAAGGCTGTGTGCCCCAGCACAGCCCCACCGGATTTTTTTTATATATAGTCATGGGAATCGCTTATGCGAGGGAATTATAAAATATTTTTTCTTTATTTAGCTTCACGCTGTATCTCACACATAGCAGGGTAGGCAATGGGAACCAGAAAACCTAGTGTTAACACCCATGCCTGTTTACTTAACATTTCCGTTTCCCACTTTCCGCCTAATTGAGGTATTAAGTGCTGAGTGGTGGAACTAAACGCCGCGCTTTACCTTGCTAGTAGAGCGAGGAAAAAAATATACTAAATATTATATAATATTTTGATGTCCTGGACTGAGAATTGAACCCATAACCTGTCGCGTTTACAGTCGTACGTTTGTGCCTGTGTACCATTACTTAAATTATTTAAATTTCTCCGCCAAGTGAAGTAAAATACGGCGTTTAGTTCCGCCGTTTAACTTATTTAGAATTCTGATCGAAAGCGACGTATGGAGTGTCTTAACACTAAACTCTCTCTGATTGACTGAAGGAGGGATCCTTTGCGGGGTAAAGCGTGAAGCTGCTATAAAGGTATATACTCTAGAACTTACTCGTGATACTAGTGTATGTAACTTTATACAAAAATATTTGTTATACACAATATATTGTATCATATATTTGCTTCACGATGTGCCCATCAGGGTTATGCCATTTCGATTTGCGGAATTGCCGCAATCTACTTATATATTTTTATCTTGTAGTAGGACTTATAGTACCGTAGAAAACAAATATTCATAAATAAATCGTGGTATTGCGTTATTCCACTTAGCACATATTCAATTTACATACATACATAGCTTCACGCTGTATTACGCATACAGCAGGGTAGGCAGAGGGAACCTAGTGCTAAGACACTCCGTTCCCCACATTCCGCCGAATTGAGGCATTGCGTGCTGAGTGGCGGAGCTCAACGCCACGCTTTGCCTTGTTACCAAACCCAGGAAATGAAAAATTCAATGGGATGGAAATGGAATGGGTGGTTTGGTTTCCTGGAGTGGGAATCGAACCCACAACCTATCGCGTTTACAGTCGCACGCTTGTGCCTCTGTGCCACGACAGGCGTTAAACATATTTAATTTAAAGGAAATTTTAGTTTTAGATTTTTAGAAATGGGGAACGGAGTGTCTTATCACTAGGTTCTCAGGTTCCCTCTGCATTCCCTACTATAAGCGAAAAGAGCAAAAAAAAGAAGTTTTTTTTTTAGGGAAGTGGTAAATGGAGGGTAATGACACAGGGTTCTCTTTGACTAACCCTCTATGTAGAATAAAGCATGAAGCACTAAAAAAGGGACTCATTGAAATATTCCATACTGTCATAATACCGGTACTTGTATAAATAAAACGTCACGTCTACATATTTGCGACCGCACGCGGCCAAATTCTGAATGCCAAACGCAAATGACAAGGTCAATGGAGGTTTGCGGTCGGATTAATTTTCTTCTAAAATGGGAACCTGCTTTCATATATTGTTGAAGTAAAGTGTTAATCACACACTTAGGGAACGAAAAACATATTTAAAAAACGTATAAAAATTTGAACGCAGCGGGAATCGAACCCGTGCCTCTTGCAAACCGTGCAAGCGTTCTGAGTACTAAACCATGCGTTCTATATCCGGCTGCATGCGATGTATATCTCTGTACAAATACGTGAAGCAAAAACTTTGAACCCCTTTTTACGAAACTTACGCAGACGGAGGAGCATGAAAATTGGCACACTTATAGTTTATATAGAGAAGGAGTGCAGAATGCTAACATTTTTTAAAACTAACGCATAAAAGTATATTAAATTAATAGCATTGAGTTAAGCCATTCAATCCGGAATACCTCAAATTCTAATGGAAGTAGTGAAACAAGTGTCTTGACACTACGTTCTCTCTGATTGTACTCACATGTGGGATGAAGCGTGAAGCTATTTTTTTTAAATAAAGTAGAAGGTAATGCCTGTGGATTTAACTCTTTAACTATAGGGCTTAGGTCTAATTGACTTAACTGACTTATATTTTTTTTTTTTTTTTTTTTTTGGATACCGGATGGAAACAAAAAACAAAAAGCCTGATGGTAAGTGGTTACCTTCGCCCATGAACATCTACAACACAAGAGATGTACTAGATGCGTTGCCAACCTAGAGGATACAGATGGAAAGGGAGGATAATGTAGTAGTCCGCTATCGGAACCACCACATTTTGGGGAAAGGATGGGTGGGAAAGGGGAAAACCTGGCTTACATGCCATCGAACCGGAACACATCATAAGATATTTGGCGGTTCGTCTTTGACATGATAGTGGTCGCGAGCCAGACGGAGGACGAACCTCCTACCACCAAACAAATTATTATATTTATGCTTCGATAATATTGATTTTCATAGCAATGTTATATATTATTCAGTATTCTTTATGTCCGATAGCTTATATATTGTATTAGTTTGTCTTATAAGTTTTAAGTACTTGTGAAAGAACTTTGAATTTTTTTTTTGTTTTTGAGGGAAACCACTTTGGATACTCACATGGTTAAGTATTCGAACGAGTTATGTGAATTATGAGGGACTCCCACGCCGGCAGATGTAGATCGTCCGTATACCCACTAAAATCTCATGGTGCTCCTTCTCGACCGCTTTCAGCCACGCCACGAGATCTACCCAAATCTTCCATAGATAACAGTAATCATATTAAGACTGCGCTTTACTTTCTGTCTATTTTAGAGACTTTCCGTCTGAAAATCGAGACATTACATGTTTTATGGCAGAACTCAACGCTACGTTACGTCTTACCAGAGTGGGGAAACGAGATTTAAGTATAATTATTCCCCCCAACGAGAATCGAACCAACAACCAGTTGCGCTTACAGTCAGACGATCAAAATAATTTCAAGCATATAGCATATAAATTTGCAGAAAAAGGTCTATCCTGACCCATTGTAATGATTCCGCACATTACATAGGCATAAACGACTAGATATTCTTATTTAAAAGGTACAATGAAAACCGTATCTATATTACCCTTATAATATATTTCTTTTTTTTTAGCTTCACACCATATCCCGCGTAAAGCAGGGTAACCTGAGAGCCTAGTGTTAAGACACTCCGTTCTCTTTCAACATTTTCGTTATCCATTTATAATATCATATATTTTTGCAGCTTCATGCTTTATGCCGCATAGCAGTGTAGTCAGAGAGAAACTAGTGTTAAGACACTCCATTCGTCATTCATGCTCTTCCATTCGCGTGATTGTGGTAAACGGGGCGCAAAGTTTTAGCTTCACGTATATATATATATATATATATATATATATATATATATATATTTAGGTACTAGGGTAGCTACAAAATATTTATTTGACAAATATGATTATTTTATTTATGTATACGGATAAACCTTTATATTTCATGAATGATTAATAAGGGATAAGGGATTTCTAAGTAAGCTCTTTATATTTTTACGGTATAGTTTGGATCCGGTCGAAACTGGAAAGTTCAAGACTGTAGGCTTACAAATTGTTTACTGAAGACTCTTTGATGATTTGTAAAAAAGTTTCATAATTTTTTCATTTTTTTAACATATATGTTAGACACTTCGTATTGATTAGCGGAATTTAATACCATTGATTAATTTGTCTAATCAGAGCTATAGTATGAAAACAATTTAAATATAATCATATTTTAGAGTAGAGATCGAACCCAAAACCTTCATGTTAACGATTGTAGAGAACAAAATGAGTTAACACTAGGTTCT
>JAKGSA010001580.1:7248-30970 GCA_033558755.1 Philaethria dido | reverse complement strand
TAAGGTTTTTATTGTTACCTTTCAAGTAAGAATATCTAGTCGTTTAGGCCTAGGTAATGTGCACAATCATTAGAATGGGTCAGGGTAGACCTTTTTCTATATATTTATATGCTACATGAAATTTCTTTTAGGGTTAGATTAGAATTTCTTAATAATAAATTAAGCGTGAAGCTATGTATGTATGTGTGTAATTATATTTTTTTCTCCGCTTTGGCAAGATAGAGCGCTGCGTTGAGCTACGTCACTCAACACGCAGTGTAATAAAGAATGAAGTGTCTTGACACTAGGTTCTCTCTCTCCGTCCCCTCCTCTCTATCTCCCTCCCTCTCTCTATCCCTCCCCCTCTCTCCCTTCCTCCCTTCCTCCCTCTCTCTCCCTCCCTCTCTCTCTCTCTCTCTGCAAAAAGAAAATGTGGGATAGATAAATAAAATAACAAAATGGATTTTAAAATATTTTATTTGATCACCATTTATTTATTTACATTTACAAAATAAAGTGAAAATATTGCACATTTCTAATCTATATATAATAATTCATATACAAATATGCACGAGCTACGTATATTAATTTGTTTTATGCTTAAACACGGAGTGACTGTACTCTATTTTCATTTATATTGAGACTCCTAAAAGGAGAGTACGTTCACTCCGGTTTTTATTTATGAAAATATATACACACACTTTATGAGCTATTAAATAAATATTAGCCTATGGTTTTTTATATACGTAGATGAAAATAACATAAAAACATTTTTTAAATATGTACATATATTTTTTCTATACGTTATTATATATTATTTTTATCATTTATAATATTAAGTATGAATGAATATAGTATTTCATTATATTCTTTAGCGCCTGTCGTGGCGCAGAGGCACAAACCTGCGACTGTAAACGCGACAGGTGACAGGTGTGGGTTCGATTCCCAATTCAGGAAATGTAAAAGCTTAGTATTTTCATTTCCTGGATTTGGTTAAAAGGTAAAGCGCGGATGACTTCTGCCAGTCAGCACGCAATGCCTCAATTCGGCGGAAAATGGGGAACGGAGTGTCTTAACACTTAGTTCCCTCTGCCTATCCTGCTATATGCGGGACACAGCGTGAAGCTATGTATATATAGTTAAGAAATCTGATTTCTATCATAGTCGAATTACTAAAAAATATTCTGAATGAAATAGTTGCAAGGAAACGTGTACACATGTGCTCTACTTTTAGATATTTCGTAGCAGATTTTAAAGTATGCCCACATTTTATATGACTTGTTTTAAATTCAGCAAAATATTTCAATAGAATTCTTCACGCGTTTTAAAGTTCTAACATTTAATATTTATTTATGAAAATGAAGCAAAATAATGATATATAATGCAGGTTGTGGATTCGATTCCCTTTCAGAAAAAGGAAAATAATAAATATTCATAATATTTAGTATTTTCTTTTTTTTTTAACTTCACGCTGTATCCCGCATATAGCAGGATAGGTAGAGGTAACCAGAGAACCTAGTGTTAAGACACTCCATTCTCTTTCAACAAATCCGTTCCCCACTTTCCACCAGCAAAGCGCGGTGTTGACTTCTACCACTCAACACGCAATGCCTTCGGTGGAAAGTGGGGAACGGAAACCTTAAGCGAACGGAATGTCTTAACACTGGGTTCTCTGTCTATCCTACTATATATGGCGATAATTATTGCAAAACTTTAGTAAAATAATTATATATATATATTTAATTGCTTATTGTACAGATCTGCTATATTTTTTCTTTTATCCACATCTACGGGTTCGCTGAAAGATATCACTTATAGAGATAAGTCCACCGTTGCTAACTAATACTCTGTACTTGCTCGTTTTTTTTAAGTACATACATACATACATACATAGCTTCACGCTGTATTCCGCGTATAGCAGGGTAGGCAGAGGGAACCTAGTGTTAAGACACTCCGTTCCTCACTTTCCGCCGAATTGAGGCATTGCGTGCTGAGTGGCGGAACTCAACGCCGTTTAAGTGCAATAAAGAATATTATATAAAAAGCATTATTTAAAAAAAATATAGTGATAATTAACGACAGTTTCATTTTTATTCCCACATATCATGGTAGTCAGGAAGAAAATAGAATTAAGACACTTCTTTCTCACATTTTTGCCTGAAATCGAGATATTACGTGATAGGTGGCGGAATTTAACGCCGCGTTTTGTCATTCAACCAATATATGTATATAAGAAAGTTCGAAATGAAATATTCTTCTATTACGATTATCAATAAATACTTTGTGAGAACTTAGTTACTTTGCTCTTCATTTGTCATCCATTCACAGGCATTGCTCGTCTACAGTACTTAACTTCACACTGTGCGTATTTAAATTCCGCAGCAGAGCTTAACACCGCATATAGAGTATGGAGTTTAGTTCTGCATATCTCTTATTATATACACATAATATACTATTCTTATAATTATTTAAAATATATGGCACGTTTTCCAATGATATATTTACACTGCCTTTTCATATTTCATTGTACTTTCAGTAACATTTAGATATGTGAAACGTTAGTATTTTAACTTTATTATACATTTTTGTAACTAAAGAAAGCATATTTTCTTAATAATATATTCTTAAAAATTACTTAGAAAAAAATAAAATTTCTAGCTTACAAAAGTGGAATCACAATGTATATGTCGTTTTATATAAACATGGATGTCAAACCATGGTAGTGCGTGTAACATTTATTTTGTCAATTCAATATACTTTTTATGCATTATTTAAACAAAAAAAAATAGCTTCCTTCTCTATATAAACTATAAGTGTGCCAAGTTTCATGCTCCTTCGTCCGCGTAATTTTTGTAAATAGGGGACAAAATTTTTGCTTCACGTATTTATATATAGATTTATATACTTATATACTTCAATGCGTACTTTCCCTCTTAAAAAAATAGCAGAAAATCCTATGAAATCTAAACTTGATAATCATTTCTATATACACTCCTTATAAAGTACTCTATACTAATTTTACACTATATATGATTGAAATGAGACATTTTTTATAAAACTACAAATTTTACTTACATAATTAACAAAAGCGAGTATTAAAAATAACTAGTGTCCTCGTTGACGCGTTAACAACGCGTTGTCTTTAGCAATATATACGTCATTTTATCTAAACATGGATGTCTAACAATCCTGGTACTGTGTGTATTATTTTATTAATTTCATACACTTTTTACGTTTAATGCACCAGCGTCCGCGTAATTTTCGTAAAAAGGGATCCAAAGTTTTTCGTTGAGGTATTTATATATAGGTAACAGTATTATGTTTTACACATTATCAGATATATTCCTGCATTTCAGAAGAGAACAGCTTAGTGGTAAAACACTCATGTCTCTACTCTCTGCCTTTTTAAGATAGATTATCAAAATCAAGAAAAACATACTGTAGTCGGTTATAAAATAATAAAAACAATAATAAGGCCTGTCGTGTTAAAGTGCGGCGTTGAGTTCCGCCACTCAGCACGCGATACTTCAATTCGGCGGAAAGTGAGGAACAGAATTGTTGTAAGAGAACGGAGTGTCTTATGACTAGATTCTCAGGTTCCCTCTGCCTACCCTGCTATATGCGGGATACAGCTTAAAATTGAAAAGAAATAAATAATGATAATAATGACTCTCTCTCACTCTCTCTCTCTGACTACACTATGGATATAATTTGAAGCTATAGACAACAATAATTAGAAATTTGACAAAAAAGAAAAATCGATTCAAATAAAATGTACTAAAAAATAACATTATCGCTAATAACTCAAAAACTATATCAGAAGTACGAGCTTTCATATAAAAAAATCAAAATTGGTTATTTTAATAACCAATTTTGATTTAGGTTGTGGGTTCGATTCCCACTCCAGGAAATGAAGTATTTTCATTTTCTGGATTTGGTAACAAGGCAAAGCGCGGCGTTGAGTTCCGCAACTCAACACGCAATGCATCAATCTGGCGAAAAGTGGGGAACGGATTTGTTGGAAGAGAACGGAGTGTCTTAACACTAGGTTCTCAGGTTGCCTCTGCCTACCCTGCTATGTGCGGGATACAGCGTGAAGTTAAAAAAAAATAAAAAATATACATAGTCAAATAAAAATCAAAATAATCGAAATCAGAACCTCCATTTTTTGAATTCGGTTAAAAATATGATATAAATACAGACAGGTAAGTTAGAAAACCCCACTGACACATCGCTATTTCCGAACCCAGAAGTACGCGAGGAATCTTCATAATACCGACCAAGATATTTATTCAGTTATTTGCAAATAATGGATGGAAATATTTCTATAGTTCCAATTTAATTAAATTAAATACAAATACGCCTGTCGTGGCGCAAAAGCACAAGCGTACGACTGTAAACGCGACAGGTCGTGGGTTCGATTCCCACACCAGGAAATGTAAAAGGTTTAGCATTTTCATTTTCTGGGTTTAGTTACGCGGTGAGATTCGCCACTCAGCACGCAAAGCATCAATTCGGCAAAAAGAAAAAGTGGTTCGAAAAGTGGGTAACGGAATTGTTGAAAGAGAATGGAGTGTCTTAACACTAGGTTCTCTGGGTCCCTCTGCCTACCCTACTATATGCGGGTTACAGCGTGAAGTTAAAAAAAAGCTATACATATATACAATTAAGATTTTAACAAAAAAGGAAACTTTATATAAAATACATTTTTAATTTATTTATATTAATTCGTAATAATTTTATTACGAATAACTCAAAAACTACTCGTCAGATGTCAACTAAATGTAAATACCCACAAACCATGTTAGAAGCACTAGCCATAAAAAAGAATCATCACTCAATTTTTGTTTTAAATCGGTATAAAGCACTTTTATTACTGAGTGACTGACAACGTACAGGCGAAATTGGCCATAAAAAGCTGAAATTTGGCATGTAGGTTCCTTGGGGAGTGTAGGAGAGCATTAATATTTTTGGATTTCCGGAAATTTCTATGAAAATAGGAAAAACGAGGTTTTAAGGTTTTATAGTTTATACAAACGAAGTCATAAGACATTGTTTACCTGGTAATAAGATGTCATCATGATGACAGAGACAACTTAAAGTTAGAAAGACATGAATAAGCGAGAAAAAATTAATAAAATGGACACTCCTTTTTTTAATTAATAAAAATACAATAAGGGCACTTTTTATAAATTAATCGCAGAAGGCCTTAGTAGTTGGTGGCCTCAGTGGACAGTGTCAGACAATAAAAAATAGCGCGACGTTGAATTCAGGAAACGGAAACCGCGAATGGAGTGTCTCGGCACTAGGTTCTTCCCTAGTTTGCAGGAAAAAGCATGAAGCTAATAAAAAAATACATAATACATACAGTCTAGGATTTGTATATATATATACAAATCCTAGACTGTATTTAAGCTTTACTTGGTACTATAAATAGAAAAAATCACATTTATTCCATTTCTTTCCACGTGGGTGTAAAGTAGGTGTCGATTACTTCTATTTCAAATCGTACTTCTCATCTACTTTTGTTTATAAAACCAATCTAAATGCAATACTGAGTTATTGATTTGCCTTGAAGAACTATTTCCAAGGACTTAGAGCAAATGTCAAAGGTTAATTTATTATGCATCTTTGCTGTGTCCCGCATATAGCAGGGTAGGCAGAGGGAACCTAAGCTAACGTAGTGCTAAAACACTCCGTTCATTAAAATTGCCGTTCTCCATTTTCCTACGCTGAATTGAGGCATTGTGTGCTGAGTGAGTTTTGCGGAACACAACACCGCGCCTTGTTACCAGAGCGAGGAAATGAAAAATTGAATACGCTCGTATTTAATATTTAATATTTTCATTTTCTGGAGTGGGAATCGAACTCGAACACGGAGTATCTTAACACTAGGTACCCTCTGCTTCCCTGCTATATGCGGGATACAGCGTGAAACTATGTATGTATGTATGTATGCATTATTCGACACGCAATACCTAAATTTCGGGTTCAAAGCGAAGAACGGGGTGTTTTAACTCTACATTTTTCTCTCCTTCCATACAGAACAAAGCGTAATAGTGCTTTTTTGTTATATTTCATACATAATAACTAAAATTTTTGGTATATATTTTTGGTATATATGGAAATACGAAATGCAGATAGCCACATTGAAAATTTATTTTTCAATCAAGTCTTATGTAACGCCATTACCATTACTCCTTATGTTATTTTGTCACGCGCGCCTAAGCGAAGAATAAACTTAATATGAAATATAGGGTGTCCCAAAATTAACGCAAGATTTGAATTAAATAGAAAATGCCATTTTTAGTCTTTTAATAGCGAATGAATAATGAATATAATAGCAAATGGCGGCAAAGTCAAATCTTGCGTTAATTTTGGGACAACCTTTATAAGCAGAAATAACATTTGTATGGAAATCAGTTAATATTTGATATTTAAACGATTGTATTTTAACCGACTTTAAAAAAGGAGGAGGTTCTTACTTCGTCTATATTTAGGTAGCTATGCTCCTGAAGTTCTATTTAAATTTAGTTTAGATCTGACGAATAGTTTTTGAGCTATTCGTAACGTGGCGGAGAGGGACAACATTTGGTTAAATTATTTTCATTAGACACTCAAGTAAAACAAGCGCGGCGTTGAGTTCCGTCGCTTATAACACAATGTCTCAATTTCCATTCCAAAGTGGAAGACATAATGTCTTGACACTAGCTTCTCTTTGACTCCCTTGCTAAGCCACAAGAGCAATAAGCTATAGACAAATAACATATATTTCGAATAAGATTTGAATCAAGAACCATCACATACATATAAAATGCCAGTCTATCATATCAAAAATATTTTTATTCTAATTACAGTAAATTTCGTGATTTAACTACATGCAATATATTGGTACAAAATATGTTATACCACGCTCTATTCGTTAACTGTTTAAAAGTTAAATTATAGTCAATATTTCACTGAAAATTGTACTAGCAATAATGAATTAATGTTAAAATAACATGTTTATTTAACTTCACGCTGTATCCCGCATATAGCAGGGTAGGCAGAGGGAACCAGAACCTAGTGTTAAGACACTCCGTAATTTATTAGATCTCCGTTTCCCACCTTTATGAAGGCCGTTAATTTTTTATTCCATTTTACGCTTTTTAGGATTAGTCAGAGAGAACCTAGTGTCAAGACACTCCGTTCTCCGCTTTTAGTTCGAATTAACATTTTCTGTTGAGTGGGTGAAAATGTATTGACTTTCAATTTTAATGTCGCAACAGGGGAAAATGAAAATAATGTAAAATATAATAGATATAATAATGGCTCTGGGTGAAAATTGAAGGCAAAGCGCGGCGTTGAGTTCCGCCACTCACCGCAATGCAATGGCATCCGGCGGAAAGTGGGAAACGGAGTGTCTTAACACTAGGTTTTCAGGTTTCCTCTACCTTTCCTGCTATGTGCGGGATACAGAGTGAAGCTAAAAAATCTATCATCAACTACGCGACTGCCAGTTGGGTGGCGGAACTCAACGCCGCGCTTTGTCTTAACAGAACAGAGAAATATTATTTTATCATTCTTCCGAGTGGGATTCATACCCACAACCAACCGCGTTTAGTCATACGACCCACTGCACCATAACCTCTTATTCTCTAAAAAACCACTAATAAATTTCCTTTATCACCCAAATGACATTAATTAAGCGATTTTTTACACGAAATAAATTTTAAATAAAATAATTTACTCCACAGTGTTATCTCACGTAGCTTACTTTTTTTGCAAAGAGGCAACGAAGTTGGGGAGATGAAAGATAATTCTAATGATACCTTCTAAATACTGTCTGAAAAGATTAACTCTAATTTAATTTACAGAGGCTTTCGCAGTTAACAGTGTTTGACTGTAAACGCGGTTGGTTGTGGGTTTGAATCCCGCTTGGGGAATTATTATATATAAATATTTCTCTGTAAACGCCTGTCGTGGCGCAGAGGCACAAACTTGCGACTGTAAATGCGACAAGTTGTGGGTTCGATTCTCACTCCAGAAAGTGTAAAAAGTTTAGTATTTTCAAATGAAAATACTAAACAGGAAATCCTGGGTTTGGTAACAAGTCAAAGCGCGGCGTTGAGTTTCGCCACTCAGCATGCAATGCCTCAATTCGGCGAAAAGTGGGGAATTAAGTGTCTTAACACTAGGTTCTTTCTTGGGATACAGCGTAAAGCTAAAAAAAAGAAAAAAAGGACTCTGTTCTGTTAAGGCAAAGTGCAGCGTTAAGTTCCGCCACCGAAAGTGTAGTCGCACATTTGACGAAAGATAATTCTAATATTACCGTTTATTTTCTATAAGCGGTAACAAAAAGCGCGGTGTTGAGTTCCGCCAGTTAATACGCAATTGAATTCGGGTGGAATAGATCTTGACAGTAGGTTCTCGGTCATTATTCTAAAACTAGTGAGAAGCTACATTTTTATTGGTGATTTTATATTTTATTGAGGCATATCTATTTTTTTCATATTAAATAATATTTAGTATTTTTATTTCCTCGTTCTGCATCAACAAAGTAAATCGCGGCGTTAAGGTCCGCCAATCAGCACACAATTCGGTGGAAAGTAGGGAACGGAAAAAAGAGCCTAATCCCAAATAAGTAGTATGTTCTCTTTTATATTCCCCATGAATTGGAATCGAATCTAGACCTCATACAGTGAAACTTTATTTAGTTGTGTTTAGTTTTTATTTATATTCAAAGAAATCGTAAAATATTAATATTTAGCTTCACGCTGTATCCCGCATAAAACTGGGTAGGCAGAGGGAACCTGAGAACCTAGTGTTAAGACACTCCGTTTCCCACGTTCCGCTGAATTGAGGCATTGCGTGCTGAGT
The DNA here is from genome assembly GCA_033558755.1 of Philaethria dido. Lineage (NCBI taxonomy): Eukaryota > Metazoa > Arthropoda > Insecta > Lepidoptera > Nymphalidae > Philaethria > Philaethria dido. Next base: position 22,132 of record JAKGSA010001580.1, on the reverse strand, counting down.
GGCGGAACTCAACGCCGTGATTTGCCTTGTTACCAACCCAGGAAATTAAAATACTAAACTTTTAGATTTCAGATTTCCTGGCGTGGGAATCGAATCCACAACCTGTCGCGTTTACAGTCGCACGCTTGTGCCTCTGCGCCACTTCGTATGTCTTTAAGTACTAATATTTAATATCGTATTATTTTCGGTGACACGCGACAAACTGTTTAACACGCGAGTTATAAATTTACGTAACCGCTTAATCGATATATGTAAAATTATAGAAGTGTATTTCGTAATAATGGTCGCTTAATTACAATTTAATTGTTTCTGAGTGTGATTTTTTCATTCTAGAACACATTAATATGGTAAAAAATGTTTAAAAAAAACAACTTCACGTTCTTTGCCTCATAATGGAGTAATTAGTGGGAAATGTCAAGACACTTTTCTTTACTTTCACGTGAAATCGAGTCCATAGCACATTTGTGTGGAGAAACGCAGCGATTTGAACCTGCTAATTTCGTAAGCACTACAGAAAACTAGCTACTTCAGGCATATCATATATATTTCTAGCATTTATTCTGAGGGCATTAGTATGAAAATGCTTGCAAATGTGTTTAGGTTTATGTCTAATATACGTAAAGGGCCCCCTAAGCCTACACTTCAGTTGCATGTCCCAGGCACTGTTCAGAGCCCCTCTTTACAACACGATAGGTACTGACGCAATCCATGGAATGCTAAGGAGCTCTCTCTTATATTTTTAATTACACTTTTTTCTAAAAAGAAATGTTATTCGGCAGTTGAATATTCAATTGAGAAATCAATTACCTCAAACCTTAATGAGAAGAAGTCGCTAAAGAAAAAGTTACTTTATTTCCTCTTATTAAAGTTGATATTTCACTACAAAAGCTAAAAGCTTAGATACTCGTTTAAATTCCACTATAAAGGCAATCTTCCAGAGATAGCATTTCTTGAGATTTACTGACGTCATAGTACGGTTTGAACTATTCGCGGGATCAAAGATACTCGAATATCCACTCTCTGCCCGAAATCGAGACATGTTGAATGACGAAACTCGTTGCCGCGCGTCGTCTTCCTTAGTAAGTAATTAAAAATACATAAAATATAACAATGCCCTGAATGGGATTCGAACTTACAATCATCGCATTTATAATTAAGACGCCTGTCGTGGCGCAGAGGCACAAGCGTGCGACTGTAAACACGACAGGTTGTGGGTTCGATTCCTACTCCAGGAAATGTTGGTATTTTCATTCCTGGGTTTGGTAACAAGGCAAAACGCGACGTTGAGTTCCGCCACTCAGCACGCAATGTCTCCATTCGGAATTTCATTCGGAAAGTGGGGAACGGAATTGTTGTAAGAGAACGGAGTGTTTTAACACTAGGTTCTCAGGTTCCCTCTGCCTACCCCGCTATAAGCGGGATACAGCGTGAAGATAAAAAAAAAAGAAAATATCCCTGTGCCAAGATAGCTATATATTTTCTTATTATCATTTCACGGACAGCAAGAAATCAAACTGTTTTGTCATTGATAAGAACAAAAGATTCAATAGATAGAGCGGCGGAGGGTAAAATCAATCTATTCTTGCTAACGTTTTACTAGAGTGTCCATTTTAGAGGCATTTTGTGGGAACTTTTATATAGGCGATATTTTCTTTTATTTATTTCTTTATATTGTTATTAGAAGTGAGATACGTATAATTATTTGTCTCGTCTGTCTCCTTGTTATTGTTTATAAATGTGTAAATTTCTGAGGATGAATGAGTGTTTGTTACTCTTTCTCGCAATAACTACTGAATGTATCTAGATGAAACTTTATATAATATAGCTCATATATCAGAATAACATAAAATCTACAATTTATTAAAATTTCTGTCTGTATGCTGATAAACTACGCACAAACATAATGTAGGCAAAGTCACGAGCAAAAGATACATATAAAATTTCTATTAACAAATTTACGAAATATTAATTGCCGTCTCCTACTTTTTTGGCGTGGATTTTATTACCTAAGTCACATTATGTTACGTTTTTTTAAAATTTTAACGCTGTATCACGTATATAGCCGCGTAGGCAGAGGACCTGAGAACCTGAGAACTTAGTGTTAAGCCACTCCGTTCTCATTACATTTCCGTTCCAAAATTTCAATTACAATATTGGAAATAATATAACATTTTTATAATTGAACCCAAAACAATCACGTTTACGGTTAGTATCCTACTGCTCCACAATGACCTCATATAGTATATAAATTTTGATATTTTCAAGAAAATTGAGTAAATTATGTCACCCTACTAAAGCACTCAGCTACGTAATTCAAAGGTTTATATTCAATAAATAATCCATCAAACTGTGCCCTTATTATGTTTATTATAGAAAATATCCGTTTAGTATATTGTCTTGTACTTATAGTTTAAAAATAATCATTCCCTCGAGAGGGAATTGAACCGAATGTTCGGTCAAAAACTGTGTCCTTTTTCCCGTATATCAGGGTAGTTAAAGAGAACGTAGTGATAAGACACTCCATTGTTCATTTTCCGTCAGAATTTAAGATTCTATCCTGGTATGCAGCGATATAATATAAATTATGAAGCTGCTTTAAATATAATACTGCCCTCCAGTGGAAATCGAACCCACAAATCCTGTTACTATAAAAATTAAGGTTTAACAAAAAAAAGAAAACCGACTTTAGAGAAAATGCCTTAAAAAGAACAACTTAAAAAGTACTAGTTAGATCTTAACTAAATTTGAATGGGACCATATCAAAAGCACTAGCTATCATATAAAAAGGAAACATCAAAATTGGTTCTATCATTTTTGAATCCAGTGGAAAATTATACGACATCAACATATGAAATGATTAAAACGCCATCACTTAAACATTCTATATTCATTTAGCTTCACGCTGTATCCCGTACGTAGTAAGTACGTGTAAGCAGAGGGAAAGGGAGAATCTAGTGTTAAGACATTCCGATCTGTATAGATATCCCTTCCCCACTTTCTACAAAATTGAGACATTGCGAGCTGAGTGACGGAACTCAACGCCGCGCTTTGCCTTGTTACCAGAGCGAGTAAATGAAAATACTAAATAAATATTTAACATTTTCATTTCCTAAAGTGGGAATCGAACCACAACCTGTCACGTTTACAGTCGCACGCTTGTGCCTCTGCGCCACGCTGGCCTAACCATATATATTCCACATATAATTTTGGTATAACATGACAAACTTTTGATGAGTTTCACTAACGTTAATAGGTTTCATTTAAAGTAATTTTGAAAGTCGCGTTTGTTTTTAGATAATTAGTTTTTAATTACGTTTCCATCTCAACTGGAGTGTCAAATTAGGCTGTTATGGTTCAGTGGTGGTGATATGTATTAGGTACGTTGATCAGTATTTCATCTAATCAGGTCTTTGATTTTCGATATTCTTACACATATTAATGCACGTCGTGGCGCAGAGGCACAAGCGTGCGACTGTAAACGCGATAGGTTGTGGGTTCGATTCCCATTCCAGGAAATGGAATTTTTCATTTCCTGGTTTTTGTAACAAGGCAAAGCGCGGCGTTGAGTACGACTCAGTACGCAATGCCTCAATTCGGTGGAAAGTGGGGAACGGAGTGTCTTAACACTAGGTTCCCTCTGCCTACCCTACTATGTGCGGGGTACAGCGTGAAGCTATGTATGCATGTATGTACACATATTAAATAAACATAATGATGATAGTCTGCCTGTGACCACGGAATAGTGTAAAGTGTTCGAAACGTCGGGTTTCCAAAGTATACGCGATTACGCCAGTTGCAAAAATTAAATTTAAATCTGTTTAATAAATAATAGATATAGACCGTAGCGTTTGGCGCTCAGTTATCTCTGGTTACCCTGCTAGAGATAAAGCGTGAAGCTAAGTAAGTGAGAACTTAGCTTTGGCTGGCTTTTCATATGAATACCAGGCATTGGATGTTGAGTGGTGAAACCTAACACCGCGCTGTGTCTTTCCGAAGAAATTATGGTAAAATGATTTTAATATAATAATAACCTCAAGTGGGAATCGAATCCACAACCACTGTTTTACCCACTATGCCACGATGGTCATAAATTAAATGATTTCAGTTTCTCATAAATAAAAATTACGTTATAATATTATATACTGTATGCTGTGAACATAATCAGTCGTGTGGAAGATATAATCATATGAAAAATTCGCAAACCACTGAGTACAAATACTCGTACAGACTAATTTGTAGATATGTAACGAATTTCAACTAAATATACGAGTTTTGAAGCAGATTCTTTATTTATTTTGATAAAAAATATGAAATATTTTCATATTTCTACTTAAATTAGTGGCCCCGGTGACGCGTTAACAACGCGTTGTGTTTAGCACAAAAAGTAAAAAAATAAGGACATTAGAAACTTCAATGATGATTGATGATATTAGAAACTTTATCAAAAAAGTGCTATATGTAGGCTATTATTGTGACAAAAGCTTAAAAAACCTTTTTTTTATATACCATATATAAGTAATTCCTAAATATACATATACTCGCACTTCAGCAAAAAAAAATGTTCAAATACATTGACATCCATTGAAAGAGCGAGTATCTCCAGTGTCATACCGTATTCTCGAATGTCAATTTCCCCCTACCTCTCTTGCCTCTCACCTTTGCTTCATATATCTTTCTACCATTCATCACTCATCCTCTCTAGGTGCCCAAACCACCTGAGTACGTTCTTCTTCATTCTTACTAAAACATTCTCGCTTTCGTTGCATATCCTATGAAAATATATCTACATGATTAATATGAAAAATATTTTATATATAAGTATTTCTCATAAGGACATTCATGAAGAGGTTAATGACTGTGGACGAAAAAGAGGTATGCAGGGGCCGTAGCGTTTGGCGTTCCGTTTTTTCTGACTACCCCGCTAGGGATACAGCGTGAAGGTAGGTAGGTATTTCTCATAAATAAACACATAAAAACTACAGCAAAAAACATATAAATGTACAATGCTTTGGTGGTAGGAGGTTCGTCCTCCGTCTGGCTCGCGACCACTATCATGTCAAAGACGAACCGCCAAATATCTTATGATGTGTTCCGGTTCGATGGCATGTAAGCCAGGTTTTCCCATTCCCACCCATCCTTTCCCCAAAATGTGGTGGTTCCGAGAGCGGAATACTACATTGTCCTCCTCTTCCATCTATATCCTCTAGGTTGGCAACGCATCTACAACATCTCCGGTGTTGTAGATGTTCATGGGCGAAGGTATCCACTTACCATCAGGTGGTCCTTCTGCTCGTTTGCCATCCGTTATCCATAAAAAAAAAAAAATATACTGAGAAAAAATATATATCAAATTCTGAAACCATTGAAAGCGAGTATAAAATGAACGGTAACGAATGCAACCTGACCTGAATACAAGCAGTGACACGATTTGTTTATACATCATCAAGATCAATTAAAATACGATATGTTTCATTTTTTGTTGTTGAAACTTCACAAAAGAACGTATGAGATTAATTTTAATTAAAATTTGTACTACATCGTCGCTTTATTAGGGAAATTTTTATGGATAACTGATAGCAAACGAGCAGAAGGACCACCTGATGGTAAGTGGTTACCTTCGCCCATGAACATCTACAACACCAGGGGCGTTGTAGATGCGTTGCCAACCTAGAGGATACAGATGGAAGGGGAGGACAATGTAGTAGTCCGCTATCGGAACCACTACATTTTGGGGAAAGGATGGGTGGGATAGGGGAAAACCTGGCTTACATGCCATCGAACCGGAACACATCATTAGATATTTGGCGGTTCGTCTTTGACATGATAGTGGTCGCGAGCCAGACGGAGGACGAACCTCCTACCACCAAACAACAATTAATTACATACATACATAGAACATACATACTTCACGCTATATCCCGCATATAACAGGGTAGGAAGAGGGAACTTGAAATACTAGCGATAAGACACTCCGTTCTCTTACAACAATTCCGACTTACCTACCTATTACCATTAACCATGTAATTATTTCCTCAATTCGGCGTAAAGTGGAGAACGGAGTGTCTTAACACTAGGTTCCCTCTGCCTACTCTGCTTGAACCTACAACACGGTTTCAAATGTTGTCCCACTGCCCTACGATGACCTCTGGCATTTAAATATCTCTTATATATATACTCCACTCTTTTAACTCCACTCTTTTAATTGCAAAGACCTACATGCCATATTTCAGCTTTCTATACCTAGTAATTTCGTTAGTCCGTTATCTATTAATCACTCAGAGAATGTTTGAGTAACGGGAGAGTTTTTGACCAAATTAAAAAAAAGAGGTTATTTTCAATTCGGCTGTATTTTTTTCACGTGTTACTGTATACCTTTTTATTGGGTGAAGCAATTTTGATGATTTTTTTTCTATATGATAGTTAGCGTTTCTGGTGAGGATTTAGGAATTTAGAAGTTTAGTTAGAGATTCCAGATTTAAGAATCTGAAACAATTTTGTGTTATTCGTAGTAATGTTACTTTTTAGTGCATTTTAGTGGAAATCAGTTTCCCTTTCTTTTTGTGGCGGAAGTGAATGCCATGTTCTATTTTACCTGAGCTTCACGCTGCATATGGCAGGTTAGGCAGAGGAAACTTGAGACCTAGTGTTAAGACACTCCGTTTCCTGTTTTTTGTCAAAATCTTAATTATATATGTATATATGGATTACATGTATTACTTCTTGCCTAAACAATTTAAATAATTATTATATACATATGTACAAGTAGCTTTAAGCTATTTCTATAGGTTTATATATAGCAGGGTAATCAAAAAGAATCTAGTGTTTAAACTCTCCGTTCTCCCTCCCCATTGAACTCGAGACATTATGTGACGTAACTTAAATACAAGTACAGGTTAAATAAACTGAATATTTTTAAGAAAAAAATTACTTTGAATCCAATATTACTTAAATTTTCAAATGGGATTTTTTTTCATTATTATACGAATTTTTAAGTAAGAAAACTTTTTGGTCATGCTATTTTTTTCCTCATTGCTGCCTTCATTAATTTACTCTGAATTTTGAAATTCTAAAGTTAAAACCAAACATTTTTTTATAATTATTTAGTTCTTTAATTTAGAGAGGAAATCCTAGGCAGAGGAAATCCTAGTGTTAAGACACTTCGTTCTCCACTACATAATTATATGATCTTAAATGCTTCATTGCGTGCTGGCGGAACTTCGGTGAAAAGTAAGGAACGGAAATGTTAAAAGAGAACGGAATGTCTTAATACTAGGTTCTCAGGTTCCCTCTCCCTACCCTGCTATATGCGGGATACAGCGCAAAAATATAAAAAATATCAACTAATTCACGCCATGTACAGAAAGAAAATATAATGATATTTAAAATATTATTTACACACTTTTAATAAGAGAAATATAAAGACACATATAAAATTTTTTATCGCTACATAGTTCTAACCCTCGTTTCTCGAAATCTGTCTTAAAGCGCGGGTTCGAAACCTGCTATGTTAAATTTTGTACACGTCTCTATTTTTGTTTCTTAAATAAAACATTAAACGCCTAACATTTACAATACACTAAATCATAGAACGTTCTCTTCTACTTTAATTTTACATTAATATATTTTTATATATTAGGCATTAATTATAGTATCAGTAACTTCACTGATATTGGAACGAAATTCCTTATCGCAAAATAATGGGGGTCTAGACGGAAAAAATTAAGACCAAAAGTTGTAACGACACTTTTTCCTATAGTTTCCGCGCCGTGCGTCGTGCGTGTGTTTCTCTGTCTGTCTCTCTCTCTCTCATAGAAAGCAAGTCTCTCTATTTCACATTAAACAGTGCGTTATAATAAAAAATATTATTATATAAGGAAATAAAATTTAATACAATTCCTTCTCTAATTAATCGAAAGGAACTTCGTTCCATCCGGGCTTCCCTTGACATCTCATCTTTTTTGTAATATACTAAAACAGAAAATTATCAACTATATAGACACTGTTCTTAACCAAAATATACTTTGTACAGCAACTATAAGAAGTTAAATATCATTTCTTTTCCTGTTTCCAAAGGAATTTCTGGAAATTCTCTCTTGGTACTCCCCTACACTTCCCAAGGAGCCTAGATGCCAAACTTCAGCTTTCTATATCCAGTAATTTCGCCTGTACATTGTCTGTCAGTCACTCACGCAAGCGGTTTTATACATATATACTAGAGGCTGACGTCTATGTCACTTTATATAAAAATGTTTGTAAAATGTTTAGTACGAGTAATACTTGTTGTATTCATTATGTGTTTTATTGCATTATTATGAAAAATATTAATTTTCTGCATTTCTTCTTCATTTTAATTATTTTTGATAGTTCAAAGTGTTAATCACACAAAAACATTTTTAGGAAACGTATAAATATTTTAATCCAGCGGGACTTGAACCGCCGCCCTTTGGAAACTGTCCACTCAGACCGCTAAACCATGGGTCCTTATCCTGCTGCGGCGAAATTCTTATATTTTATTCTCTGCAGAGAGATTATTACAAATTTCTGCTCATCTTACTTGCTGGTTTCGAAGGAGCGCGTGTTCGAGTCCCGCTGCGTTAAAATTTTTATTGTTTTCTTAAAAAACCTTCAATTATGCCAAATTCTACACTCCTTCAGCACAATTTTTTTGCCTAATGACAATATATCTTACTTAAGCGCGTACAGTAATATCCTCAGGCTTGGAAGAGGAAGCTTGGTTCCTCAGTACATCAGCTGATGTAGACTTGATACAGTTGTTCATGTGGATTTCTGATGAAGCGTTGGAATGATGCTCTCGTCTCTGCTGGTGACAGTAACGACGGCCTATGTTGCCACAGAGAGATCTAAAAGAGAAAAAGATATTTAAAAGGTTTTTTTTTGTCATATACTTTCTAATTTTAGTACAGATATGATAATAATAATAATAAGTCATAAGAAGCGTATGAGAATTCCAAAGTAGCATAAAAACGTATAGCTTAATTGCTTGAAGCACTTGGACGGTTTCCAAGAGATAACGGGATCAAATCCAGTAACGTAATTTCACGGGTTTTCAATTTTTTTCTTGTAATAAACAAATACTAAGGTTTTAATGAGAAAACCTAGTGTCTCCCTGTTCTTCACTTTTTGCCTAAAATCGAAACATTACGTGATAATTGGCGGAACTCTACGCCGTATTTTATCTTAACAGAGAAAAGAATCCAATTAGCGGAAATAATAAGTCTTATGATTATTTATTATTCATTATGATTATAATATTTACTTCTGCAAAGACAACACTGAATATTAATTATGTCAAAAATTGAATATTTTCAATGAAGATCTCAGTATGGCACACTTGTAGACGGAGTTTGAATCATGATTAATATGTACTTAATATTTTATATATTTATTTATTTAAAATTTCATATGGCAATTAATGACAAGAGTAGAAGAAAAAGTAACTTCTTTGCATTCCTTAGTGGTGATGCGGGATAGGGACTCGAAGGGACTGGGGGTGAATTTAAAGGGCCCCTTTAAAATACGCAGTAACATCTCCACCGTTCGAATTCCTCTGTCTAGTAAACCAAATTGCTGTGTCGTTCGAACTTACAATCGTCATCTATACAAATATATACTAGAATCACATGACAATGGCTTCAATCTAAATATCTTAAAATTATCGGGAGCAAAGGAACAGAGAGAACGTGATTGGCTGTGGATTCGAATCGCACTTGGGGCTATGAATATATTTAAAATATAAACATACATTTCTCTGTTATGGTGGACTAAAACACGACGTTGATTTCCACCATTTAACATTTTAATTTGAAGTGACTGAACATTATGAACAGAGATAACAATCTTTGACCTTGCTATGCGGGATGAAGCGATTTTAAGATTATCTTAGCATATACAACTCACCTGCAACAAGAATCCAGTGTTTTTCTAAAAGCAGCTCTGAAGTCCCTATTGAAATAGGCATAGATGAGTGGGTTAAGGGCGGAATTAAAGTAACCCACCCAGAAGACAGCTGCCACGACCGGTGGTGGTGATGGACATGCCTCACCACATAGAGCTGTTATTATGTACCTTATAACAAAAATTAAAAATATATATAATTTTTCGCGAGGCCATCATTATGCAGTTGGACACTGTGTGACTGTATGCGAGAGGTTGTGGGTTCAATTCCCAGTAGGGACAACAATTATTTAAATTATTTTCATTTTTCTGTTTTGGTAAGAGGAAATGCGACGTTTAACACACCACCTCTTGAAATCGGGTAGAAAGTGAAGAATAGTATGTCTTGATACGAGGGTTTCTTATAAGCAAGAAAAAGCGTAAAAATACTTCGTTCTCACATTTGTAATAACAGGAAAATTAAATTCGTTTTAATTATTACACTCGAGTGGGAAACGAATTTGGAACTATCATGTACAGTTAGATGATATTCTACTACGCTACGATAAGTTCCAATAATTAAGAAATATATATATTTAGTAAATAAATATGTTTATAATATATATTTGTAATATATGTAATATGCACATACCACAAAAAGAACGGCAACCAGCAAGCTAAGAAAGCGCTCATAATAATTCCAAGTGTCCTGGCCGCTTTCCTCTCTCTCTTCATCTTGCTGCTAGCCATTGGTTGCATCTGGATGCTCTGGCGTTCTCGCATCACTTCCCCAACGGAAATACCGTTGATTTGCAGGTGTTTGTCCAAGAGAAGGGCTGCTACTTTACTTCTGTATACAAAAACAATTATATTTTAGAATACAGAGAAGAAACTCCTTATCATTCTATGGATTCACCCTCCAGGTCTTTATTGCGTTGCAGATAGAGGAGTTTGAAAAGTGCTTGGGACTTACGACCCAAGTGTAGGTTTAAGGGGCCCTTTTTAAAATGTGCGTTAATTAATTTGAATAGATCCTAGAAACATCGCCCTACAAATACTTTCTAGAAATTAACTGATGATAGTTCTAGACAGGCAAAGCTCTTTTTATAGATTATAATTAGATTTGACTGTTATACCTCTCGCGCCTACCTTTTTTTTTTAACTTCACCCTGTATCCCGCATATAGCAGGGTAGGCAGAGGGAACCTGAGAACCTAGTGTTAAGACACTCCGGTCTCTTGCAACAAGTTCTGTTCCCCACTTTCTGCCGAATTGAGGCATTACGTGCTGAGGTGGCGGAACTCAACGCCGCACTTTGCCTTGTTACCCAGGAAATGAAAAGATTAACATGTCCTGGAGGGGGAACCGAACCCACAACCTGGCGCGTTTACAGTCGCACGCTTGTGCCTCTGCGCCAAGTCAGGCGTTAACCTCTACGGTGAATAAATAAACTCTATTCATAGTCAGTTCGTAAGGTAAGTTCGAGCATTTTGAAATTATGGTCTTATGGAATTTCAGTTGCCGATAGATCGGTAAGCTCTACCAGTATTACAAGTTTTTATATACATTTTAGAAAACATATAAAAATTTGTACGCAGCGGGACTCGAACACGCGCCTCACGGAAAAAAAAAAAAATATAAAAATTTGTACGCAGCGGGACTCGAACACGCGCCTCACGGAAATCGTCCAACCACTCTGACTGGTAACCCATGACCGATAACCCCTTGCTGTTAGCATCTCTGCAGGGATACTTTAGAATTTTTGCCACCCAAAGATTATTATTAAGAACAATCTTTTGGCAGGAAAAAATGTTGTTTATTAAATATTTTGATAGTTTTTATATAGTTTATTGTTTCATATCGTTTACTGCGACACGATGGCTTTTACATAAAATTTTTTTTAACTTCACTCTGTATCCCGCATATAGCAGGGTCTCTGCCTACCCTGCTATATGCGGGATACAGCGTGAAGTGACCTGAGAACCTAGTGCTAAAACACTCCGTTCTCTTTCAACAAATCCGTTCCCCACTTTCCGCCAGATTGAGAATTGCGTGCTGAAGGGCGGAACTCAACGTTGCGCTTGTTACCAAACCAAGGAAATGAAAAATTTCAAATTCATTAAAATTTCATGGAGTGGGAATCGAACCCACAACCTGTCGCGTTTACAGTCGCACGCTTATGCCTCTGCGCCACGACAGGCGTTAGGCGTACATACATAATTTTTTATTTAAAAAAATCATAGAACTAAAATAATTATACCAATTCCTGAAACTATTTCTAAAATAAAAAAAAATGAAGGTAGACCCAAATTTCCTTAAGAACTTAATATCGAAGTAAAGCTACATTACAAAACATTGCTCACTTTTAATACTAACAACGAATCTGATTAGATTTCTTCTTGGAATAATAAAATGAAATATACTGTTGAAACACGCAAATGTTTCTGCTAATCGAGTCACACGTAGCTTAGTATACTTAACCAACTTTAAACAAGAAGGAAGAGGTTTTAAATTTTATAGTACTTTTTTTAATGTGTGTTACCTAACTCTTTTACAATGTGTAATGGGTGAACCAATTTGGATGATTCTCTTTTTATATAATAGCTGGCTTTTTTGGTGTGGTCCCATTTAAATTTAGTTAAGATCTGACGAATAGTCAATATATCATAATAATATTTGTATGCATGTATATATGTGTATATATATATATATATATATATATATATATATATATATATGTATATGTGTGTATATGTGTATGTATATGTATGTATGTATGTATGTATGTATGTATATATATGTGTATGTGTATGTGTTTTATGTACTTAAATTATATGTACTCGTGTTTATATGTATTTGTTACATTTTCGCACTTCCACACTCGCAAATCTTTTACTTCTCATTCATACCCATAGGTTGACTGGAAGAAATCTCTATCAGAGATAAGTCCATATTTGCTAACAACTTTTTTTAATATGTGTATTTATTTTGTTACAAAGTGCAATAAAGAATATATATATAGTTTTGGCGTAATCCGTATTAATGTTACTTTTTTTACATTCTATTTGAAGTTGCGTTCATTTTTGGTTAAAATTTTAATAATTTTTTTATATATATAAAAATTTTAAATATTTATTAAAATAATTTGAGGTCACCGTGGTGCAGTGACATCGTCTGACTATGAACGTGAGCGTTTGCGGATTTGATCCTCATTGAGGGTATATGTATATATATAGTATAATCATACTTAATTTAGTCCAGGAAATGAAAATATTAAAAAATCAATAGCGCGGCATTGAGTTCTGCCACTCAGCAAGCAACCCCTCAAGTCGGCGGAAAGTGGAGAACGGTAATGTTAAAGGACAACGGAGTGTCTTAACACTAGGTTGTGAGGTTTCCTCTGCCCTGTTATATGCGGGATGCAGCGTGAAGCTAAAAAATATTTAAATTATTTTCATTTCTCTGCTCTAGTAAGATAAAACGCGGGGTTGAGTTTCAACACTCAACACACAATGTGTCCAAATCAGACGAAAAGCGAAGAACGGAGTGTTTTGACACTAGATTCTTTCTGACTACACTGCTACGTGGGAAAAAGTTTGAATCTAAAATGAAATTAAAAGAGATGCATACATATATAGCTTCACGCTGTATTCCGCATATAGCAGGATAGGCAGGGGAAACCTAGTGTTAAGACTCCGTTCCCCACTTTCCACCGAATTGAGGCATTGCGTGCTGAGTGGCGGAACTCAACGCCGCGCTTAGCTTTATTACTAAACCTAATAATAGAGATACATCTGATTTATACATATTGTTTATCCTTATTTTACATTTATATTTTTAATGTCTCCCATTTTTACACCCCTTTACGACCTTACATAATTTTAATTTAAAAAAATAGTAACTTAAAATTTATGATATAATACGAATAGCCTGCGAACATGAAAAAAATAATTAACCAAGTTGAAAAAAGGAGGAATATCTCAATTTGACAGTTTGACAGAATTTTTAATGTTTGTTACCGCACAACTGTTTACTAAGTGAACCGATTTTGATTATAATTTTTTATATGATAACTAGTTTTTCTGATGTGGTCTCGTTATGAGTTATTTGTAATAATGTTTCTTTTTTGTGCATTCTCTGAAACTTAAATATTTTACTAAATTTATTGTATTAATTCCTATAAAGTAACTTTGAATACATATGTTTTGGCTAAACCATTGTTCTACAAATATCAAAGGACGGCCGCAACCTGTCGGTTGCGTTTGACCCTTAAAATTATTACTACTGGAAATTCTATGTTATCTTTGATATATTACTTGGATTTCCTTTAAAACTATTAACGAAATTCAAAAAAGGATAAAATTGAGAACCTTTTCGACAGTATTTTTTCATATGTGATACCACATAACTTTTTACTGGCTGAATCAATGTAAAATAATTTAAACTAGTGTCCCCGTTGCCTAGCAACGTATTGTTAACGCGACTGATTATTGCGTGATTATTGACGCATTAACAACGCGTTTTTTAGTAATGTATGTATATGTCACTTTATACATGACATGGACATGGATGTCAAACCATGGTAGTGTGTATAACATTTATTTTATTTATTTAATATATCTTTGTGCATTTTTTTTAAAATATATTATCGGTGGGGTCTTCACTCTCCTCCCTGGGGAGGAGGGGTGATGGCTTCAGGCTCTTAGGCCTATGGCCATGGGAGTCTTCTCCGTCCATGAACATGGGCGGGTCTTCGGGTTGGCCCATAGAGCCTCTGTAGGGGTTCTGTCTACAATTTCGGTTCCAGTTTGGGAACCGAAGAAGGATGGTAGTCGAAAGGGGGAGGGGGGGAAAGAGCCATATGCCACCCGGGCGATCAGCCCAGCCGGGTGAGACCCACGATTCCTCGTGTGAGGCCCAGCTAGGCGATCAGCGACCAAGGTAGCAGCTCAGGGGATCAGAGGGGGGGGGTAGGAGGTCTCTAGGCAGGA
>JAKGSA010001579.1:32716-45384 GCA_033558755.1 Philaethria dido | reverse complement strand
ACATTATCTTATTAAAATTTCATTTTGATTTAAATTAACGCCTGTCGTGGCGCAGAGACACAAGCGTGCGACACGACAGGTTGTGGGTTCGATTCCCACTCCAGGAAATATAAAATTTAGTATTTTCATTTCTTGGGTTTGGTAACAAGTTCCGCCACTCAACACGCAATGCCTCAATTTGGCGGAAAGTGGGGAACGGAATTGTTAAAAGAGTGGAGTGTCTTAACACTAGGTTCTCTGGTTCCCTGTCTATCCTGCTATATGCGGGTTACAGCGTGAAGTAAAAAAAAAAAGAAAAAAATATATATATTGCTATACAAGTTCCTTGACAAGTACGAGTATAGGGGATTCCCCGAAAATATTTAGAAATATATCACAACGCCGCACTTTCTCATGCCAGAGTAATTAATTAAAAATAATAACTAATAATAATTATAATTAAATATAAAGAATATTATATCACCTAAGTTCACATATTCGTTTAACAGCGACCGCTTTCGCCACATCTATCTCCCATTTCAACTCATCGGGTCTCACTGTGGTATCTACTAGCAATTCTTGTAAATACGGGAAACAACGCACCTGGAAAAAATTACATTTGGCAAGTAATATAGGATTACATAATATGAGTCATTCAGTGTATGAATATATTAACCCGATACCAGTGGCAAAGGGTGAACATTTAATAAATATAAGGGAAGGGAAGGGATATTTAGGGAAGGCCGGAATATTTCGGTACATAGTAGTAAGCCGGTATATTTAGGGAAGCCGGTACATAGAGGTAAACCGGTATACTTAGGGAAGCCTGTACATAGAGGTAAGCCGGTATACTTCGGGAAGCCGGTATATAGAGGTAAGCCGGTATACTTCGGGAAGCCGGTACATAGAGGTAAGCCGGTATACTTCGGGAAGCCGGTACATAGAGGTAAGCCGGTATACTTCGGGAAGCCGGTACATAAAGGTAAGTCGGTATACTTCGGGAAGCTGGTACATAGAAGTAAGCCGGTATGTATAGATGACGGTATAGAATGTTAAGTTTTCGTTGCAATGTCACTCCCAAATTTTTTTATCGTTTTTTTTTAAGTATATCTAATCTACTAATAAATTAGGCAATAGTTTATTGTAATTTACAATAGATAAGCTGGTTGGAATCTTCTTATTTGGACGCTTCGTCATTGATGGTAATACAAAAAAGGAAAAAAAAAGTTACCTGTGTTTCAGCTAAGCTTGTATATAACATAATGAGTAGAGACGTCAATACAGCTTTGTTTGCTTTTAATTTATTTAGTATTGATACTAGAGCTGGCACGTTTTCCTGAAAATTTTTAAAAATTTGTAAAAAAAATATTTTTTTATTATTTTTTTTTTAAATTAATTTATTAAAAAAATATAATTATTTCACAACTTTAGAAGTTAAGACCCTATTGGGGTAGGAAAGCGTCTTAGTGTAAACGCGATGGGTTGTGAGTTCGATTCCCACTTGAGGAAATGTTTATATTTAAGTTATTTCATATCTTTCCTGTTGTAAGACAAAGCGCAGTGTTGAGCACCATTTAACTAACAACAGGAGAGTGAAAAAGAACTTGAATGAAGATATACGTTTCCTACTGTCCCGCCTTAATGATTTGAATATTGCTTGTGAGTGAGAATCGAACCCACAACCAAATGTGCTTATATTTGACCAAACAGTGACCTTAATATATGGGAAAAAAATACAATAATTTCAATAAACTAACCTTAGTACTAGCCATCAATGGCAACCCTTTCAAGCATTCCAATTTGACACTTGGCTGTTTATCATTCGCCAATTTATACATTAAAACTGGCAACACTGCCACAGAAACCTCTTTTTTAATCCTCACCAAATCAATTATCACTTTTATTCCCATTAAATTAATATCGTCCTCCAACATGGCAACACCAACGAAAAACACAAGCAAATCTAACTTAACCTCTTTATTGCTATTAACCAAAGAATTAAACCATGTTTTTAATTTGTCCGCATCATCCGTCAATTTTTCCCAATTTTCTAATAATTTAAAATAAATATATAATTCTTTATCAATATATAGCAATGATTGGAACACAGTGTTGCCCTTTAAATTCGCCATGTTTAAACTAGTGTCTATTTTTTTATTATTTTGATACGTTTCTAGTATTTTCGATGATACTTTTAATGCGTTGTTTGTGAGGTATGATGGCAAATGTAGCCATTGGAGTGATAATCCAACGAATGAGTTTAGACATATTATTGAGCATTCATATTTGCTTGTTATGTTGAGACCTGAAACACATTTAAATATACTAGTGAGCCCGTTGACGCGTTAACAACGCGTTGCGTACCAACGCGTATGTCACTTTATATAAACATGGATGTCAAACCATGGTAGTGTGTGTAACATTTTTTTTTTAACTTCACGCTGTATCCCGCATATAGCAGGGTAGCCAGAGGGAATCAGAGAACCTAGTGTTAAGACACTCCATTCTCTTTCAACATTCCCTTCCCCACTTTCCACCAAATTGAGGCATTCCGTGTTGAGTGGCGGAACTCAACGCTGCGCTTTGCCTTGTTACCAAACCCAAGAAATGAAAATACTAAATTTTACATTTTCTGGAGTGGGAATCGAACCCACCACCTGTCGCGTTTTCAGTCGCTTGTGCCTCTGCGCCAAGACAGGCGTTGTAACATTTATTTTATTAATTTAATATACTTTTAATGCGTTATTTTAAAAATATGTTAGCAGTCTGCTCTCCTACCTTATATAAACTATAAGTGTGCCAAATTTCATGCTCCTCCGTCCACGTAATTTTCGTAAAAAGGGGTCCAAAGTTTTTGTTTCACGTATTTATATATAGATTTCATTCATGCCTACATACACCAAGTTATTATAATGGTAAAAACATTACAAAAATAATAAAAATACTTACACAAATTAAACAATTCATGCAAATATAAGGCAGACGTGTTAATTAAATTCTTAGCTAACAACATGACCGTCAAACCCGCTACCACCTTCAACTCGGGCGCGTCTAACGCGAAGCATCTCTCTATTAGATTGTAACAACCTCTAGGGTCACGACTGAAAAGAAATAATAAAAATTTTAAGTATAAAGGAAATCAATTTCAAATAATATGCACTAAAAATTATTACGAATAACTCAAAAACATTTCGTCAGATTTTAATAAAATTTAAATGAGACCACAATAGAAGCACTGGCTATCATATAAAAAAAGGATCATGAAAATTGGTTCACCCAGTAAACTTACACATACATAAAAAGACAGTTGAAATGAGGATTTCCTTTTTCTTTGAATTCTGGTTAAGTAATATTAGGTATAATAAGACTGTAAACACAATTGGTTCTGGGTTCGATTCCCACTGCACGAAATGAAAATATTAAATAATATATATAGAATGCCTCAATTTGGCGGAAAGTGGGGAATGATGTCTTAACACTAGGTTCCCTCTGCCTACCCTGCTATGTACGGGATACAGCGTGAAGCTAAATATATATATATATATATATATATATCTATATATATACAATTTTCATATCCTCGCTCTGGTAACAAGGCAAAGCACGGTGTTGAGCTCTGCCACTCAGCACGCAATGCCTCAATTCAGCGGAAAGTGGGGAACGGAGTGTCTTAACACTAGGTTCTCAGGTTCCATCTGCCTACCCTGCTATATGCGGGATACTTACCCATGGTTAACCAACTCCCCACATATCCTAGCCAGCATGGGCACAAAAGCCACTATATGTTCGCTTCTCTGTTGATATATGGCTGCATCACATACAGCCGAATATGCCGCATAGGCTTGTTCTATTTGCTTTGGATTACATATCTGAAATTAGTTTAAAAGAAATTTAAAATGTCGAAATAATGTTAATAAGTAACCTTATTACTCTGTCCTTAAGATTAAGTCTTAAAAATAATGAAAATCATAAATAAATAGTTCTTTTGAAAGGTACTTTAATTAAAGTGGAGGTTATCATGGCGCAGAAAAATGGCGGAAAAACTGTGACTGCTAACTTGTGCGGTGTCGACTGCCATTACGGGTAATGTTATATTTAAATTATTTTCATTTCTTCACTCTGGCAAGTCACTTAATACGCAGTGTCTCGGATTCAAAAGGTAAATGCCCAACGGAGTGACTTAACACTAGACTCTTTGACTAGCCTGTCTAAGTGAACCCAGTGTTACACTATGTTTGCAGCTTTCCGCCTGAATTCCTAATATTGCCTAACTAGAGGGGATAAATGAAAACAAATTTAAGTATAATCATTCATCCCTCCAGCAGGAATCGGACCTGCCACCATAATGCGTCAGACGCTGACGCATTGCGCCACGAGGGCCCCTTTTTTATTATTCCATGAAGAAATATTAATAAAGCTTTAAAAAAAAATTATCTTACCTGTTGACAACTAATACAAGCTAACAATAAGCTAGACTGAGCCGGGCTCTGTGGTAAACTCAGCAACAACTGCCAAGGCCTGACCCCGTGTCTATGTGGACTACATGTTAACCAGAGAAACACTGGTCGCAGGAGTTCCAAGCTGTTTGACGCAACACTGAAATATGACAGAATAAATAGCTTGACATTGTATCCCGCGTATTAGGGTAGGCAGAGAACCTGAGAACCGACATATTAAGACATTCCGCTCTCTTCAGATTTCCCTTCCCAACTTTCAATTGAAGCATTGCATGCCGAATGATGGAACAAAACGCCGCGCTTTGCCTTGTTATCAGCGAAGAAAAGAAAATACTAAATATTTTATTATAACTTTATTTTTTTTTAATATATGTCAAAAATTTAAAAATCTTACTGTATCCAATAATTTTGAAAAAAATGAATGAAGAGTTTCGACACTAGGTCCTCACTGATTATGTGTATGATGTGTACCTGCGATGTGCAAGATGAAGAAAGTGCTATTTGTTGCCGTTTTCATTTATCTTTTGTTACATAACTAGGCTTAAAGCGGTGATATATCACTTGGTTCTTTATTTACCTAAAGGTACTTAAAGATACTCAAATAATTTTATTTCTTCACAATGAATACAACTTACGTATATTCAGGATGTGTACACAATGCTTGCATCTGGACCAGCACTTCATCTTCTACATCTTTATTCTTCTCTAAAACAGTTATAAAAGGGTGCTGAGGAGAACGCAGAGAGAATTGACACTTATATGGTTGACCAGGAATGAGACGAGACTTCAAATCCAATACAAGTAACCCAGCCATTGTTGATATTATTGCTGAATAGTTGCTGTAATTAATATTACATTTATATGTGAAATATATTTATATTACAAATTTTTGCTTACTGAATAGCGGAAATTAATTACTACTTGTACTTAGCTAAGTACTTAAATCAACTTTATCTTATAAATAAAAAAAAAATGAAAAAACACTAAATATTAATTATTTTAAAGTGTTATATAAATAGGGGAATCCAAACATAGATTTTGTTTTTATGTTTCTAAATATTTATTCTATTGTTGTGTGAACTTAAAAAACAAAAAATAATAATATCTTAAATAAATAGTATTAAAATAATAATAAACATATATTTATAACAGCAAATTATTTTAATTTATAAATTTTTACTCACTGTGTAGTTGGCAGTAAGGTTACAATGGTGGACATAGTATGAGCAATTTCTAATACTCCTAATTCTACTAACGCTAATAACCCTTGGCACGCGGTCAAGCTGACCATACTGTCTGTGGACGAACATTTCTCTCTCAAAAATTTCAATTCCTCATTTTCTAAGACAAACTTTTGTCTTTCAGCAGGTTTATATTTGGATTTAATAGTTGATATTAACTTATCTATTGCGTTAACTATTAAAACACTGTTATTAGTTTTTAGTTTATATTCTACTTCGTCCATTGTTATGTTTTATAATTAAATTATTAAATATAAGATATTTAAAGCCGGCTCACAGCTGTTAGTAATGTCAGCTTTCAGCAACCTGAAAGTGCCAATGTATAGGAAAAAACAGCTGCTCAGTGACATTAAAGTTATCGTTCAAGAACTACAAAATATTTATACTGAAAGGAATATTGTCATTATTTAGTTTACAGTCATTATGATATAGTAATTAAAGGAAAAGTAATATATAAACTGTAATTGATTTGTTATATAAATATTTAAAACTCTTATGAACTGAATTTTCTTATACGAAACTTATAACTTAAGCTTATACATATAGAATCAAAAGTAAATGTATTAAAATTGCTTTTTTTTAATTCTGCAAGTAATTAAAATAATTTACTAAAAGTTAATATCAATGGTAACCGTGACCAGCTCAACACAAATCACTTCTACAATATCGCGTTTTAGTAAGCACAAAAAGAGATCAATCAGTACAAAGAAAATAACAAAGGTTAAGCAGTCGTAAATATTACATTAAAAGGAATCCCAAAGAAAATTCTGCAAATATCATATACAAGATAAAAATTTTAAGGAGAGAAAAGAAATTAATAGTAACTATATTGTTGAACGGAATGGAAAGGAATTGTTGTAAGAGAACGGAGTGTCTTAACACTAGGTACTCAGGTTCCCTCTTCTTACCTTGTTATATGCGGTATCCCGCATATAGCAGGCAAGACAAAATCTATTGATTACTGAACTAATTCTAATTGACTTTGACAGCTTCAAAACGTCAAATGCTGAATATTGTATATAGCTACATTTGGTCATTGTTTTGTGATTTCATATAATCTCTAACTTTGGGCGTATCTTTTCAAGTCAATTATTAAAACTTATTGCTAAAATGTCGACGCCACCTCGGGAAACTATACAAAAACAGATCCAGCAAGATTGGGCTAATAGAGAATACATTGAAGTTATTACGGGAAGCATTAAAAAAATAACAGATTTCCTCAATTCTTTTGGTAAGCAAGTTTTAGTGAAAGTTTAGTTTCTAATCGTGTTAGGCAAATTTTATGAAAAAAGATTAAATAGGAACTCTATGTAGCTTCCGGGTCAATGATAATTTTGTTTTAAGAAATTTATTTCATAGTGAGATGATTAATGTTCATTCTGAAGACCATGTTCTTAAATTAACTTATTTATCTTTATTATTATTTATTAATGTATATTAATAGATTTTTATTAATGTCTTTTTAAATTACAGGCATTCAAATTCGATTACTATAATGACCATGATTAAGAATAGTTCTATCATAATCATCTCTTTCAGAACAATATATTTGTATTCTTATTAAACTTAGAAAATATAATATTATTATATTTATTTATTACTGTTATATATAAGTTTATAGGATGTATTATATTTTCAAATCCTCATTATATCTTTGTTGAAAACATGCAAATAGATTATGTTGAAAATTTGAAATTATTTCAGATATGTCATGCCGATCTCGGCTTGCTACTCTAAATGAAAAATTAACATCACTAGAAAGGAAAATTGACTATTTGGAGGCTTGTGTATGTATTTTTTATATTTTTATTAGTCATTTACTTAATTTTTAAATGTGGATAAATAAAGAAAACATTACAATTTTAATGTTTTTATTTAAGTGTCATTCCAACACTAAGGCTTAAATCTGTTATACATTTTTTTTTTTTATTTAAAGGAGTGGCAATTTGTAAAAAGACAAAAATGAGTTTTAATGAAAGTATGCACTTAAACTTTTATATAATCAGACAAAAATATATAGCTAAATTGTTATACCTCTTTGACGGATATTAAAGAAGCACAGGTTTGAATACTACTACTACTGCTCAACTGTCATGTTTGAAACTCCATAATTAAAGAACTGAACTGAATACTATGATGTTAAAATAAGAAATATATATATTAATTTGTGATCTAAATTCCCTTATATTATAATATTAATATAATTTTTATCTTTTCAGGTTACTAAAGGAGAGACCTTAACATAATTTGATAATCATAATAACTAAGTATATTAATTAGCAACAGATCTTCAATTGAAGCATTTAAACTTTGAAATTCAAGTAGAATTAAAAAAAAATATAATTAAAAACTGAATATTACACTCATCTTTCTTATTGTATCAATATTTGTAATTCTTTAGTCTTTTTAATATTGATGACTCTTAATATAGTGCAGTGTTAATTTCCACCAGTCGTGGCGCAGAGGCACAAGCGTTGTGGGTTTGATTCCAACTCCAGGAAATGGATCTTTTCATTTCCTGGGCTTAGGCAAAGCCTAGAAATGAAAATACTAAATTTTACATTTTCCTGTAGTGGGAATCGAACCCACAACCTGTCGCATTTACAGTCGCACGCTTGGGCCTCTGCGCCACAACAGGCGTTGAAATACTCTTATAAATGTCTGTAAATAAATATGGGGAAAGTGAATGAATGAATGGAGTATTTCAACTCTTTGTTTTTTTTCTTCTGTTTTTTTTTTCAACTGGAAATGTATGAAGATAAGTTAAACTATAAAGTCACATTTTATTTTGATTTTAAGAACTTAATGTGTTTCAATTTTTTTCTATGATTGTATTATTATGAATAAATACATTTTACGTATTTATAAGTCAATGTGGTGTTTTATTTTTAACTGTGTCAATAGCCGTCATATATTATCCTACTAATATTATAAAGGGGAAAGAGTGTGAGGATGGATAGATGTTTGTTATTCTATCACACAAAATTATTGAACAAATTCAAATCAAACCATACAATATAATATTAAAATAACAAACTCATCTAAACACATTATAAACATATTTATTTTATTTTTAAAGCACGGCGTTTAGTTCCGCCACTTAGCACGCAATGCCTCAATTCGTCGGAAAGTGGGGAACGGAGTGTCTTAACACTAGGGTCCCTCTGCCTACCCTGCTATATGCGGGATATAGCGTGAAGCTATGTATGTATGTTATTTTATTTGTTTTGCCTAGATGTGATAAGAAAATGGGCCACAATGTTTGTTACTAGGTACAAAAAAAAGTTTTAATGTTAAGTTATATATTTTCTTTGAAACAATTGGTAATATGAAGTAAACAAATTGCTAACAGATAACATAACAAAATAATATTTATATAGGCAGAATTGCCCAGAAACTTACACTGGCAATGAACAAAATATTAAAATATCCGGCTAATCTGTTTTTTTTTAATTATAATAATATTATAAAATATATATCATAGAAAAATAATGGTTACAGCATAGTTATTATAATAATCAAATAGCTTCAAACATCACTGCTATTCCTTGTCCGCCGCCACAACTTGATGCAACTATTGCTCGTTTAGCTTTTCTTCGACTATAAAAAAAATAAAAAATGATAGCTTAAATATAAGCGTTTGATAAAAAAGATTTTTGCGTATGGTAACACCAAATCATTCTTTTTTTATTAGTGAATTTTGAATTTTATATAGGACATACGTTTAAACCTAAACGCTGTGTTCTTACTAGACAGTGGAAATGAAATTAATTTCCATTTTATATGGACATAGTCATGTCATGAATTGGAATCGAATCCATAACCATCGTAAGAAGAGTCGCATTGTCATAATTTTTCAATTATCTCAGAATTAAGAATTCAATTTTTAAATAATAATTTTAAAAGTTATTCACACACTTCGGATAAGAAAAATACTTAATAGAACCTTTTTCTAAAGTATTAAATATTTTTCTATTCAATAAATAGGCCATCAACACCTGATAATTTAACAGACCATCATAAGTTAGCTTCTAACTGTACACACAATTAATTATAGGGTGATTATACAAATTCGAAGAAATATTATTCTTACACCTCAATTTTTTTTTTTTTTTATACCACGACGGTGGCAACAAGGCACACGGCCCACCTGATGGTAAGTGGTTACAGTGGCCTATGGACGCTTGCAACACCAGGGGCATCACTTACGCGTTGCCGACCCTTCAAAAACCTATTTATTTATTTATTATAATTATATTCAATTCCCCACTTTGGTAAGACAAAGCGCACCGTTGAGTTCCACGCATGTCTTTCGGGTAGGAAGAAGAGAACGGAGTGTCTTAACACTAGGTTCTCTAGCTACTTACTTAATCTCATGCACAACGTGAACAGCCATCCTCGCTCCAGTGGCAGCTACAGGGTGTCCCAGAGCTAACGCGCCACCGTTACTATTCACTTTATTTTCATCTAATTTTAATTCCTTTATTGTGGCCAATGCTTGAGTTGCGAATGTTTCGTTTATCTGAAAAAATACATATACAATAGATAATAAGATGGGATTTTTATTAGATGAACCAATATATATTATTTATATTTAGGGAAGCCGATTTGTATTTTAGGAAGCCGGTAATTTTTAGAGAAGCCGATATATTTAGGGATATCGGTATAGAATGCCGAGGTATTTCGTAATTTCACTTTACAATTTTGGCGATGACCTTCTTTTTTAGGTCCATAAGATGTCACAGCTTGTTTTTTTTGAATATTTTCCTGCTTTTTTTTGCTCTCATAACTTGTTTGACTTTGTTTTTTCGAGCTTCACGTTTGCCAGGCAGGGTTTCTTTAGGTCTCATACTTGTGGGACAAGCCGGTAGGAATCAAGTATGGACGCCTCGCCACTGGCATTTAGTGCAATTTATTTAAAATAGGTTTTCTTTATTTGTAAAAATCTTAATAAAATATTAATTTGATATATAAATTTGGTAGTATATTATTCTTGTATTTCTAAGGTTACCTGTGAGATCGCTAAAGTAATAACGTCGATTCTGAGTGCTGTAATTATGTGCAATATAGTAAGTAAAATATAGTTATCTAATAACGCCTGTCGTGGCACAGAGGCACAAGCGTGCGACTGTAAACGCGACAGATTGTGGGTCGATTCCCACTCCAGGAAATGAAAATTTTCATTTCCTGGGTTTGGTAACAAAGCAAAGCGCGCTGTTGAGTTCCGCCCCTCAGCACGCAATGCCTCAATCTGGCGGAAAGTGGGGAACGGATTTGTTGAAAGAGAACGGAGTGTCTTAGCACTAGGTTCTCAGATTCCCACATTCACAGTGTGAAGTTAAAAAAAAATCTAATACGTTCCGATCTACCTATCTATTTTACTACAAAAAAAATAACATCCTGTCTATGAATGTAATGAAGCTAACATCACACTTTGTTTAGGACAATTTAAACCACCATATATATCAAAGCGACATTATTATGCAATTTTGCTTTAAAAACATAAGCTTACCTCAAACAGATCAACATCTTCAATATTCATTTTTAATATATGCAAAAGTTTCCTTATCGCCGGTATGGATGCCAGGCCGGTCTCTAGAGGGTCGACCCCCACACACACCCACCCCACAACCTTCGCTAGGGGTTGTAAATTTTTACTAGTTATAGTTTCTTCGTTTGCTATTATTAATGCAGCGGCGCCGTCTGCTGGAGCCTGTAACAAACAATAATTATTTTAAAAGAACTTTTTATATCAAAAAGCAGTTTTATGCTTTATCCTGTGTATCAAGGTAAGAAGTCTTATGTCAAGCGTTCATTTTCTATTTGAAATCTCAAAGCAGCGCTTTATCTTTGCAACGCGGAAAAAAGTAAATAATTGAAATACAGTCATTATACATACATACATAGCTTCACGCTGTATCCCGCATATAGCAGGGTAGGCAGAGGGAACCTAGTGTTAAGACACTCCGTTCCCCACTTTCCGCCGAATAGAGACAATGCGTGCTGAGGGGCGGATATCAACGGCGCGCTTTACCTTGTTACCAAACCCAAGAAATGAAAATATTAAATTACATTTCCTGGAGTGGGAATCGAACCACAACCTGTCGCGTTTACAGTCGCACGCTTGTGCCTCTGTGCCACGACTGGCGTTGCAGTTGCAGTATATAGAGGGAAAATCGTATCTATATCCGATTGTTCATAAAAAATGGATTTACGGCTATTTCTAGCAAAAACTTTTTTCAAGTTTGGTTAAATAGAGAGAGCAGCTAGTACAGTGAAGGCAAACCTTTATGTATATGGAATGAACCCTTTAAACCAACATTTGGGTCAAAAATCCTAGGCACTATTCTGAGCTGTCTGATCTCGGCACAGTGAATTGATGGAATGCTAAGAAGCTCGTCTCATAACATGAAATGGTTAATTATATAAAACAAACAGATACTCTTGTTTAAATCCTATACTTCGTTTTTATCTTCACGCTGTATCCCACAAATAGCAGGGTAGGCAGAGGGAACCGGATTACTTAGTGTTATGACATTCCGCTCTCTTGAGATTTTCTTACCCCACATTTTAGCGAACTGAGGTATTGTGTGCTGAGTGGCGAAACGCAACGTCGCGATTAGCTTAATAAATATTTAATATTTTTATTTTCTGGAGTAGGAATCGAACCTACAACCTGTCATTTATAGTCGCACGCTTTGCCTTTGCGCCACAACCGATGACTAATTTCTATACTTACAGCAGAATTAAGTGGAGTCACTATTCGTCCATCAGAGAGAAGAGATGGTTCTGTATTAAATTTGTCTATATTTGGTGCTTCTTGTAATTCGTCACTTTCGACTGTAAATTCTTTCTTATTTAACGTCACTGTTAACTTTGTTATTTCATTTTCTAATGATTTGTTTTCTTGTGCTGAAAAATATTCGTTTTAAAATATAATAATATGTCAGGATATGGTGTAACAAAAACGCGACATGAAAGGGTTTACATA
>JAKGSA010001579.1:0-22716 GCA_033558755.1 Philaethria dido | reverse complement strand
ATCGAGCAGCGAAAGTACCAAGTTCAATCATTTCAAAACTACATTTAACTACCAAAAAAAGTAATAAATAAAACACACATTACATATAACAAAATATTTATTCAAACATTAAAAAAAGATATAGAAAAAATAGAAATTTATTAACTTTTTTATGATAATTGGTAAAAAATCAGACTTTCTCAATGAGCATTGCAATGCCCTGTCCACCACCGATACATGCTGAGCCGATACCACGTTTCAGATTACGTCGCCTGGAAATAAATAAAATATATACATATAGAGGCTTGTGGTGACGCAGGGGTACACGAACAAGCGTGCGACTGTATGCGACAGGTTGTGGGTTCGATTCCCACTTTTAGGAAATGAAAATATTAAATTATATTTAGTATTTTCATTTCCTCGCTCTGGTAACACGGCAAAGCGGCGTTAAGTTCCGCACGCATTAACTCAATTTGGGGGAAAGTGGGGAACGGAAATGTTGAGAAAACGGAGTGTCTTGACTTTAGGTTCTCAGGTTCTCTTTGCCTACCCTTTTTTATACATTTTTTTTTATTTTACGAAATAACCATTAAGAGAAAGTCTTGAATTTAATATATATCTACTTTTAATAGTAATTTTAATAGAAATTAAATATCTATTAGAATCCTTTTATCTTTATATTAATTTACAAATAATGTGTTGACATGAATCAAACTGATAAGAGATAAGCACAAGTGACGTCATAAGCCAAATTACATTGTTATTGTTGCTATATCTTTTTAAATTTATAGAAAAATTGACATATACTTGATTATGCGGGCTAGTACGGAGTTCGAATATTATCGGCAAGAATATATTGTATGTATTAATTTCTTTTTTTCTGCTACCCGCTTTATATAGCACGACAGGATAGGCAGAGAGAACATAGAGATACACTCCGTTCTCTGCTTTTCACACTATTGAGTGGTGGAACTTAACGCCGCACCAACTTACCAGAGAACTCCGTTTTTCATTTCTAAAGTTACCTTAGTTCGCATTCGCGTAGAGGCACAAACGTGTGACTGTAAAGGTGACAGTTTGTGGGTTTAATTCCCCACTCCAGGAAATGAAAATATTAAAAAATATTTAGTCATTTCCTCGCGCTGATAACAAGGCAGAGCGCGGCGTTGAGTTCCGCCACTCAGTACGAAATGTCTTCAGCAGGAAAGTGGGGAACGGAACGAAAAGAGGCGGAGTGTTTTAACACTAGGTTATCTAGTTCCCTCTGCCTACCCTGCTATGTAAGGAATACAGCGTGAAGTGAAAAAAAGTTACCTTAATTCATGGGTAAGGTGTGCCATAATCCTAGTACCAGAAGCTCCCAGAGGGTGTCCTATTGCTATAGCTCCTCCGTTAACGTTCAGCTTGCTCTTGTCTAGGTCTAGTGCTTTTACGCAAGCCAAAGTTTGAGCTGCGAAGGCTTCGTTTATCTAGAGGAGTTTAAAAAATAATTGAGATTTTAACAAGATGAAAAATAAAATACAGAAAAAGTAAAATTATTACGAATAATCCAAAAATTTCATGCCTGATGATCTTTTTTTTATAAGGTATATAAAAAAAAGGATCATCAAAATAGATTCACCCAGCGAAAAGTTAAGCAGTGACATACACAAAAGGAAAACAATCGAATTGTGTACTTCCTTTTCTGGAAGTCGGTTAAAACAAAATAGATTTCAAACAAAATGCACTAAAAAGTTAATTTATTTAGAACTCAAACTCTTAACTAAATTTCAGTCACATTCGACCACATCAGCACTTGCTCTCTTATAAAAACATCATCAAAACTGGTTCACCCGGTGATTGAGAACCACTTTATTTTTAAAATGGTTACATTTTTTTAAACTCAACTTATATACTAACCTCAACCAGATCAATATCATTCATTGTCATATTAGCAGCACTCAGCAGACCCTGGATAGCTGGAACAGGTCCAATACCCATGATCCTCGGTTCCACCCCCACGAACGACCACCCCAGCAATCTTGCCAAAGGTTGGAGGTTATTCTGCTTTAGGCCTTCCTCACTGGCTAGGATTAGGGCTCCCGCTCCATCGTTAACACCCTATATGTGATAATTATTAAAGAATTTTTTTTTTGTTTTAATCGAGATATAAGCTATGTAGCAGTGAAAGTTTTATGAAGGTAAGCCGTCATATTAGATTTTTTATAGGTAAGCCTGTATATCTATGTCAGACTTGGTAGGAGGTTCGTCCTCCGACTGGCTCGCGACCACTATCATGTCAAAGACGAACCGCCAAATATCTAATGATGTGTTCCGGTTCGATGGCATGTAAGCCAGATTTTCCCCTTTCCCACCCATCCTTTCCCCAAAATGTAGTGGTTCTGATAGTGGACTACTACATTGTCCCCCCTTCCATCAGTATCCTCTAGGTTAGCAACGCATCTACAACATCTCTGGTGTTGTAGATGTCTATGGGCGATGGTAACCACTTACCATCAGGTGGTCCTTCTGCTCGTTTGCCGTCCGTTATCAATAAAAAAAAAAAAAGAAAGAAAAATATACTATTATTTTCAAGGTATAAAGGCTGTCTAATGTCACAAATTTCCAGGTTAGTATTGTCAACCTTGTTTTTGTATCCCTAATCTGGTATATCCGCTATTATGTTTATTAAAAGAATGAGGCAATATATTAATCATTTTTAGCAAACAAAGTTCTATTTTTTTAATAAATAAAGACCTATTATAAAGCATAATGTAATTGTATGATTTTTTGCACATATATGTCCATATGTGTAATATATTTCATTAAAAGCCATCGCGGCGCAGTGGGATAGTTTGTCTGTAAACGCGATTAGTTGTGGGTTTGATGGTCACTTGCGGGAATAATTATATTATTATTTTTTCATTTCCCGGCGTTGAAATCTGACAGTCACACATAGCAATGTCTTGAATTCGATCGGAAAGCGGCGAACGAGTATCTTGACACTAAGTCCTCTCTGTCTACCCTGCTATGCGGGATAAAGCGTGAAACTGTTTTTTTTTTCAAGTAAATTATCATAAAAATCATACCGAGGAGTTGCCAGCAGTAACAACACCCCCTTTCCTAAACAGTACTGGTAATTTATGTAACGCTTCAAGAGATGTTTCTGGGCGTGGATGTTCGTCTTTGTCCATTACAACTTCCTTCTTCTTTATTTTAATAGACACAGGCGTTAATTCCTCTTTGAAGACTCCACTGTCGTGCGCTTTTAAAAAAATCAAGTTTAAAAAATAAAAAAAATATATTTTATAATCGCCTATTTGTACGATGGTCGTGGGTTCAATTTTAATTCGTAAAACGATTATATTTAAGATAATGTCTAACTACCAATATCGCTAAATTTATGGCAAGTACTGCAAGTATAAGGAGTAGCTTATCTTTGCCCATACATAAATATATAGAAGGATATTTAAAAAAAATAAATTTACAGCAATATAATACCTACTAGACTTACAACGTCATCGTGGCACAATGGACAATATTTGACTTTAAGCGCGGCTTATTGTGGATACGATACCCAATTGGAGAAATGATTTTATTAAAATTACCTTTATTTCCTTCCCCTGGTGACACAAAGTGCGGCATTGAATTCTAACATTCCACATCTGAAGTTACGATTTCGATCAAAAAATGAAAAACGGAGTGTTTTAACGCAACATTTTCTACGACTACCCCCTTATTCGAGAAAAAAATGAGGGTAATCTGACTTGCTTGACATAATAAACCTACCTGCTTTCCATTTCTGCTGTGAACTATATGCAAATTCATCAACTTCCCCCCTCTTCAGGTCATACTGGTCGGCCAAGTTCTCAGCCGTTTGTGGCATCGTGAAATTACAATATGTATCCAGAGATCCTTTCATTAGCAAGTCCTCGAATTCTATGGGAACTCCCAATGGTACCCCAAAACGTACGTTGCGTACTACGAAAGGTACTGCTGACATGTTTTCTGTACCACCTGCTAGAGATACTTGGGCGCCTCCTGTTAGAATGTCCTGGAAAATATTTATTTATATAATTACATTTATAATGAAAATTTTAAATTATTATTAGAACGTTGAAATGATTATATTATGTATACTGTATCCACCTTAATAGATGATGCATTTAGCTTTAAATTTTAATCTGTATTTTTTCTAGTTTGTAATATGTATTTTAATCATCACTGGTGGATCTAAATAAATAAATAAAAAAAACATAATAAAAAAAACTTTATTACACCAGTATTAATGGATACAATTAAAGTTTTCATTAAAAAATAAAATTATTACGAATAACTCAAAAACTATCGTTAGCTATATAAAAAAAAACGAACCAACTCAATAAAAAAATGAAAAGAAAGCAAACACAGTAAATATACAAAAACACAGCATATAACAGGCGGGATTATTTCAGATTCTCACTGACCCTGCTATGCAGGAAAAAACATTTTTATAAAAAAAACGACATTGAATTCCGCCACTCAGCACGCAATGCCGCAATTCGGAAAATGGGGAACAGAAGTTTTAATAAGACGGAGTGTCTTAACATTAGGTCCTAGGCTTGACTGAGGAAAAAAAAAGTCCCGCTGAGTTTCTTGCGCCGGTTCTTCTCAGGTCTGAGGCATTAAATTTAGTGAACCGGTGGTAAATTATTTGACGTTAAAAAAATGAAGCTTGTAACTTCTTACTTTGAATAAAATTATTTGATTTTGATTTTCTGGTACCCTCTGCTTACCCTGCTATGACCCGTACATAGCAGGTACCCGTACATAGGCGTGAAGTTAAACAAATATACCTACAATTCATTTAGTAGTCAATTTGTTTAAGTAAAACGATATTAAATGATAAATTAATGTGACATTCACAATCAAAAATCGTCATATGCATTTTAAATTTAACAAGGGTTAATTCTTGGCTTCATCGTTTTTGCACATTCAAAAATCAAATCCAATTGAGATTTATTATTACATAAATTACAAATAAGAATACATCAGTAAATTACAAAAAATAAAGATTGATGCCACTCGTGGTGCAGAGGTACGTGCGTCTGTAAGCGTGACAGGTTGTGGGTTCGATACACACTCCAGGAAATGAAAATATTTAATATTTATTTTCCTTTCCTCGCTCTGGTAACAAGGCGTTGAGTTCTACTACTCAGCGCGCAATGTCTCGATTCGGCGGAAAGTGGGGAACTAGTTTCTAACATTCTCTCTGTCTACCCTGCTATAAGCATGCCGAATACAGGTGAAATTAAAAAAAATATATATACGAGGTGTGTTCAAAAAGTAAGGTGACTTTGTATTTTTAAGAATTTTTTTTTTCACTTATAACCTTTACGCCTCTCCCAACCAAACAAAAAATGCTATACACTTGAAACTTGGTACAGATGTTCGGGAAGAGTGTACCAACATAACAAAATAAAAAAATCGATAATCGAAAGTACGTTGCCCGCCAAATTTCACAGTCACCTTACTTTTTGAACACACCTCGTATATCTAACTTCGACAAAAAAAGTCCAAAAAATTGTATAAGGAATTTGCAGTCGCTGAGCCTCAAGAAAGGATGTGAGACTTATTGTCTACAGCATTTTTTTCTTAGATTATTTTATTAGATTTTTAACAAAATTAAGTGGTACTGTGTAGCAGTGGCGAAGCGTCCATATAACCCTATTCTTATCGGCTTACGGCTTAAACTAAAATAAATTATTGACGGATTTACCAGCAGGCTGAGTAGGAAGTTAAAGAATCGCGTGATTTGGTGCCAAGAAAAAATATCTGGTCGATAAAAATAAGGGATTGCAAAAAACAAGGTCGACAAAAATTTTGTTTGGGTTTCAGCTAGTAGATACATTATATTGGCGGTTCGTCTTTGACATGATAGTGGTCGCGAGCCAGACGGAGGACGAACCTCCTACCACAAAACAAAATATATACTAAATAATAAATAAATAAATAGATATACTAAATAGTAACAAAAAGCTAATTTTATACGTGCATTTTTAACAAAAGGATTTAATAAAACTCTTCTTAAAGTCATCGTTTTTGCATACTTTATAATTGCATACTTTATCATTTACGAATAAATTTAATTAAATAAAATAAATTTAATTTAATTTTTAATATTAACATTGTTTTAAATTTATTCGTAAATTCGAGAACAAGAAATATAATAAATACATACAAAGCTTCACGCTGTACCAATCATACGAGTATAGCAGGGTAGGCAGAGGGAACCTAGTGTTAGACACTCCGTTCAACACTTAGCCGAATTGAGAAAATCCGCGACGAGTCGCGGAACTCAACGCCGCGCTTTGTCTTGTTACCAAACCCAGGAAATGAAAAATTCCATTTCCTTGAGCGGGAATCGAACCCACAATCTGTCGCGTTTACAGTTGCACGCTTGTGCGTCTGCCCACAACGGGTTAAATAAATAAAATATAATATATTATAAAGATTAGTTCACACAATTATTAACTGAATTCATAAGAGCAGAAGGTAAGCCAACGCATGGCTTAGCAGTCAAAGCGCTTAATCGGTTTCCAAGAGGCGCGGGTTTGAGTCCCGCTGTGTTTAAAGTTTTCTACGTTTTCTTAATATGTTTTTCGTTTAAGTGAGTGATTAAGACTTTAAATTAATCATAGTAAATTTTCTTTCTTACCTGAGCACTATTAATAACGGCTTGAAATCCAGAACCACAAAGCCTGTTGACTCCAAGAGCTGGTTTCTCATGAGGAATACCAGACTTCAAGGACGCATG
This sequence comes from Philaethria dido, assembly GCA_033558755.1. Classification (NCBI taxonomy): domain Eukaryota; kingdom Metazoa; phylum Arthropoda; class Insecta; order Lepidoptera; family Nymphalidae; genus Philaethria; species Philaethria dido. The sequence goes on along the minus strand of JAKGSA010001579.1, from coordinate 15,962 downwards.
TCGAGGTGCTAGACCTCCATCGGAACTGCCACTTAACTAAAAAATATAAACATTAATTATTTTCTAATATGTTGGATTCTTTAAGATATTATCTTTATGCTTTATCCTATAGCAGGGTAGTTAGAGAATCTAGTGTTAATACACTCCGTTTTTCGCTTTTAGCCCGAATTCGAGACATTGTAAGTTAAGTGGCGGTACTCAACGCCGCACTTTATCTTATCAGAGCGGAGAAATGAATATAACTAAGGTAATAAGGAAATATCTATGTAGTCATATAAATCTAGTCCTAAATAATATCGGAAATAATGTTAAATTTAATATGGAATCTAATAGTAAACAAAAAAAAAATTAAATAAGCAATAGTTAATAACCTTCGTTCTACACTTTCGATGTATATGTATCGATTCTCTCTGACCCTATTATATAAACTATTTTATTATTTATGATACTTCCGTTTTAGTAAGTCAAAGTGCGCGGTTGAGTTGCGCCACTCAACAGACAATATGTCGAATTCGGGCGGAAATCGAATAACGGAGTACCTTGATACTACGTTCTCTCTTTCAAGCATCAAGTTCTTTATTTTCTGTTCTTTGTTCTTTCGTTCTTTGTTTTTATGATACTTACAACATTAACCATTCCAACGTTAACGGTGTCGATAGCGCTTGGAGCAACACTGCCGGCTTTTATAGCATCTTTTGCGGTCACTGACAATAAGTCAGCTGGGTGGAAATCTTTTAGCATTCCCCCCATTCTGCCGAATGGGGTCCTCTTTGCTGCTACTATGTAAATACCTAAAAAATGGTTTAATTTTGTAATAATTTACACTAAGATTACTAAACTGAGCGTTGTGAAGAGATCTTTATAATATTATATACTAGCTGTTATCCTCGGCTTCGTTCGCGATCGCGTTTGTTATATAAAATTGTTTTTTTTTTTTAACTTCACGCTGTATCCCGTATATAGCGGGGTAGGCAGAGGGAACCTGAGAGCCTAGTGTTAAGACACTCCATTCTCTTTCAACAATTCCGTTCTCCACTAAATAAAAATGTAATATTTAATTATAATATATAATTTTATTATGTCTTTAAAATCATTAAGATATTTTGTTGATATTTTTTAAAATCTTATCTTTAATTTTAAAGAAATATAAAAGAGGATTTTACAAAATAATTATATTTATCTATATAATAAGCTTAAAAATATGGTAACATTTAATATTTAAGTCATAGTTTACTTTGTTTAATATAAAGATACTGATTTGACTAGATATTATTATCCTTAATGACTGTAAAAGAAATATAAAAGTTTTTATTAGTTATAAAATAATTGTACATATATTTAATTAATATATATATATATATATATATATATATATTTGTATAATAATTTAATATGTAATTAATTAAGTTACTTTGAAAAGATACTGATTTGACTCATTGAGATTAAGTATAAAAGGCTGAAAATATAGTGTAGCCGAGATTTTTGGTTCCCTGAGATTCTACTGGATAAGGTACGTTATCGTTGATATATTTTTAATGGTAATTTGTTGTAATATTGTTTAAATATGGACCTGTTGAGTCTCTTGTCGGCTCTTCTCAGCAGAACTGCTTTCCGAGCCGGTGGTAGATTCCGTAGGACTGACAATACATACATCTTTACCTTGATTTGACGATACAAAGTAATATCCTAACTGAGTTGAGAATATTTTGATATTAAAGATAGTTTATGCTACTATAATTTTTTAAATAAAAACTATTTTTTAACTATCCTAATATTCTATTATTATAATATATACATAATATACGTGTATATTTGTTATTTAATAAAATATATAAGAAAAATCTAACACGTTCATTTGAAGCGTTTGAAATAGCTAAATTTTCAATTTTTTACCAAACAATTATAATTATGAATATATTTTCTTAATAAAAAGTATTCTATATACTTTTTAATATCTCTAAGAATATGTGTACAAAGTTTCATGATAATCGGTTGAGCAGTTTTGGGGTGAAAGCGGAACAAACAAACTTACATTCACATTTATATTAGTAAGGACTGTTTACATTTTGATTAATCTTGAATTTACGAGTAAATTTAAAAACAATGTAATTATGAGAAGAAACTCCTTAGCAATCCACGGATTCACCGTGCAAGTGCCCATAGCGTTGCTGAGAGAGGAGTTTGGAGAGTGCCTGGGACTTACGACCCAACGTGTAGGTTTAAGGGGCCCCTTTAAAATGCGCATTAACGTTCACCTCCACTGTCCACGCTCCTCTCTCTACCTAACCAAATTTGAAAAGATCCTACTAATGCCGCCTTCGAAATACGTGCTAGATATGAACTGATAATCGTTCTAGAAAGGTCGAGATCTAACATTTTTTTTTTTAACTTCACGCTGTATCCCGCATAGCATATACTCGTATATAGCATAGCAGGGTAGGCAGAGGGAACCTGAGAACCTATTGTTAAGACACTCCGTTCTCTTTTAACAATTCCGTTCCCCACTTTCCGCCGAATTGAGGAATTGCCTGCCGAGTGGCGGAACTCAACGCCGCGCTTTGCCTTGTTACCAAACCCAGAAATGAAAATACTAACATTTCCTGGAGTGGGAATCGAACCCACAACCTGTCGCTTTTACAGTCGCACGCTGGTGCCTCTGCGCCACGACAGGATCTAACATTGTATATAAAAACAATGAAATAAACTTTGTTAAGTGCACGCGATAGTTTTTGATTGTAATCTTACATTAATTGAACATACTAAATGTTTTAAGCAACGTTTTATAGACAACGAATCGACTACAAAATAAATTAAGTAATATTTTGAAAAAAATATTTATTTAGCTTCACGCTTCTACAGCTCTTCTAACTCTTCGTACATTCGTCTTACCAGAGTGAGGTAATGAAAATGATTTAAATAAAATTATTTCTTCAATGGGAATCGAACCCACAACCAATCGCGTTTCAAGTGCAAAGTGCAAATTTAAATTAATTTTTCTTATTCTCTATAAGTCAAATTGTTTTTAAATTGTGTTATTGTGATGTATAAGCTCAAAGCTGTTTTCATCTAGATACGTTCAGAAGATTTTGCGTGAAAGAGTGACAAACATCCATCTATTCTCACAAACTTTGCATTTATAATATTAGTAGGGATTCGAACTGACAATTGTCAGATTATAACTGTTCAATAGTTTTATGTTTTGTAAATAATTTTATTATCTATATTATTTTATTTGTATTAAATTACAAAAACATTTACTTAATTATTTTTATATAAATATAATTAAAAAAACAAATTAAATAAATTAAAACAGATATAGATTATACACCAAAATTCTATTTAAATTATTGAAAAAAAGTCGTGAAATAAACAAGCAAAGGATAAATAACATAGAGCCAAGTCCTTCATTTGGACATTGACCCCGATAAATACAAACACATACATACATTTACCGATAACAGCTGTTTGCAAATATTAAAAATAAATTTAAATCACTGTGTACTATACTACTACGTCTACTGTACTTAAAAAAAATCATCAAGTAAAATAAAAAAAAATAAACTTTTTATCTTTTTTAGGTTATGTTTTTGATAAACTTTATCTATATAATTTAATTAAATAAAAAAAAATACTTCATTGTGATGTTCTTAATATTATCAAGTAAATTATTTATTTCATTAATAAGAACTAACCTTTTTTAACAGCTACTGCCATTTTTTTTAATCACTTCGCACAGTACAAGAAACACGACCGCCTTCCTTCAATACCGGTCTTTATGTATCGTATATAAACTTATTTCAAAGATAGCAAAGAAATCGAGTGATTGTAAAATTGAATAAAATTATGCTACACGTAGACATGACTATTGAATATTTTTTAGTTTTATAAATATTTAGCTTCTATTTTAGTTTTTTAGGTTTACGTTTTTTTCGTGTAGCAGGGTAGTTAGAGAACCTAGTGTTAAGACGCTCTGTTTTCTACCTTCCAAATTCAATATATTGTGTGTTTTGTGGCGGAACTCAACGCTGCAAAATCCATAAAAGATATTTCATACAGGAAGTATCATTTTTTTACCATCACACTGTATCCCGCATATAGCAGGGTAGGCAGCTGAGAACCTAGTATTAAGACACTCCGTTCCCCACTTTTCGCAGAATTGAGGCATTGCGTGCTGAGTGGCGGAACTCAACTCATAACTCAACTTACCAAACCCAAGAAATGAAAAAAATCCATTTTCTTGAGTGGGAATCGAACCCACAACCTGTCGCATAAACAGTCGTACACTTATAATATGATAATAATATAAATTGTATTTAATACTACTATAAGAGTTCATGCGTTAGATATTAAAATATCCATTCCTAATTATTTTGCAACTTCACGCTTTGTTCTTTTCATATGTAGTTAGCCAAAAAGCAATAAATATTGTAATGTATGTATGTATATAACATATTTTTTTAACTTCACGCTGTATCCCGTTCCCTGTGCCTGAAGAAGGAACCAGAGAACCTAGTGTTAAGACACTTCGTTCTCTTTTAACATATCTCTTCCCCACTTTCTAATTGAGGCATTGCGTGTTGAATGGCGGAACTCAAAGCCGCGCTTTGTCTTGTTACCAGAGCTAGGAAATGAAAATATTAAATAATATTTAATATTTTCATTTCCTGGAGTAGAAATGAATTCATAAACGTTTGCGCTGGCACGCTTGTGCCTCTACGCCACGATAGGCCTCATCGTCAGACATGATAGTGTGTGTAAAATTTATTTTATTAAGGAAAAATTTTGGATCTTTTTTTATGAAAATTAAATGGACAAAGAAGAATGAAACTTGACACACTTATAATTTATACAGCGAAGGAGTCCACAATGATAATATATTTTCAAAATAATTATTAAAAAATATATTAAATTAATAAAATAAATATTACACACACTAGAATAGTTTCACATGCATGTTTATATAAAGTGACATATACATTGATAGACAACGCGTTGTTAACGCGTCAACGTGAACTCTATTTTAAAGAATTTGTCAAATTTAGTTAGAACTCTCCGTCCCCATAATTTTGGTACGGGGTTCAAAGTTTTTATTACATATTTAATCAGTATTTTAAATTATCTAAAAAAGTAAAAACACATTTAATCGCATAATCGTCATCCATTGTAATCTTTTTATAATAGATATTAGATAATTCTTACAAATAACATTAATTTTGTAATATTTTTAAATGTTATTTTTAAAATATTTAGAGAAGTTAAATTATTACTAGCGGCGGTGACGCGTTAACAACGCGTTGTAAAGATAACGCTAAAGAGCAATGTATGTATATGTCACTTTACATAAATGTGAATGTCAAATAACACACACTAGTGTGTAACATTTATTTTACTAATTTATTATACTTTTTATGCATTATTTAAAAAAAAATGTTAGCTTTTTGCACTCCTTCTCTATATAAACTATAAATGTGCCACGTTTCATGCTCCTTCGTTCGCTTAATTTTCGTAAAAAGGGGTACAAAGTTTTTGCTTCATGTATTTATATATTTAGATTATTACGCTTTAACCACTCAAGATGTTCAGGATCGTGCAAAGTGGAGTAGATTGAGTAGGAAGGCAGACCCTGGCTAGCCGGGATAAATGCCAAGATGAAGAAGAAGAAGAAGATCTGTGAACACAAGGGTTGTGTTTACTCAACGAGTTATGCCTCCAATTCCAATGCCCATATTTATTATTTTATTTATTATTTCTCGTCAGATCTTATGATACATTTAAATGGGACCACATCAGAAGCACTAGCATCAATTTTGGTTCAACCAGCAAAAAGTTATGTGGTAACACATATTATAAAGAAATACAGTCGAATAGTGAACCCCCTCCTTTATTAAAGTCGGTTAGAATTATGCAGACGGAGGAGTATATAATTTGACATTAATAAAGTTTATATCCTAGAGAATAAGTATGGAAAGTCAATATTTTTTTCCATAATAATTAGAAATACGTTACATTGATAAAATAAACATGAGGAACCCCGGGAGGGAATGCATGAAGAGGTTAATGAGTGTGGACGAGGCGAAAGAGGTATGCAGGGACCGTAGCGATTGGCGCTCCGGAACTCTGACTAGGGATAAAGCGTGAAGTTAGGTAGGTAGGTAGATAAAATAAATATTACACACACTACCATGTGTTTGACATACACTTCGATATAAAGTGACATACATGTTGCTAAGGCAACGCGTTTTTTAAGTCAAGGGGGCCTCTAGTATCAGATAAATATTATGAAATCTATTAATTTACAACACAGAATAGAAATTAGCAAACAATTTAAAAGATAGGTTAAAAATATCAATAAAAAACAGTTTAATCAGTTATCAGTAGTCATATCTTATCATGAATCATAAAATTTAGGTATTTTACGTTATAGATATAGTTATAAAAAACATACTATAAAAATAAAGTATTTTTACTATGCCTATCTACACGATTCCTAGCTAATTTTATAAATTTCAATTAAATTGCAAAAAATAACCTCCAGTAGGGTATGTCAGTTAATATGGCAGTGAAATTGCAAGAAAACAAGTTCGACAAAAGTATAAGAGCTAAAAAAGGTCTCCAGCTTTATTTATGAGTGTAATTGCTAAAAAACTTATCTTCCTTTACCGTCATCCATATACATATAATATACTAGCTTCCCTCTATGTACCAGCTTTCCTAAATATACCGGCTTCCCTAAATATACCGACTTCCCTAAATATATTGGCTCATATTTTTAAAATTATCACCTCTCGCCACTATCTGTAATAACCTATAAAATATTACACTACTTTAAAAGAGACCAGCTTTCTGTTATTTTCCATATAGCAGGATAATCAGAACCGTTTGCCGTTGGAATCCAAAACATTAGGCAGTTCTCGTAGCCTCGGCTAGTGACGGTTGAGGACGAGCATCGTGAGATTTAATGGACATATACAAAGAGCCTATATCTATCGTTCCGGAGTCCCGCATAACCCGTCCCCAAATCTGAGTCACTCAATCGAATGGATATTATTCGTATTAAAGGTAGCCAACAACAAACTAGCCTCAAGGTACTCTGTTCTCAATTTACTGTTTAGATTGAAGATAGTGCCTGTATAGTGGCGAAATTTAACGTTCATTATCTTTACAAAGCAGAGAAATGAAAAAAATACATATAAGTACTCCCCTATTGGGAATCATACCCACTACCGTCGCGTGTAAAGTCAGACGCTGTCCTACTGCGCTACGATGGCCTCTAAAAGAATGTGTAAGAATTAAGTGTTTAATGTAATTATACATAAATCATTTAATTCTTTGAACGCCTGTCGTGGCGCAGAGGCGTGCGACTGCAAACGCGACAGGTTGTGGGTTCGATTCCCACTCCAGAAAATGTAAAATTTAATATTTTCATTTCTTGGGTTTGGTAACAAGGCAAAGCGCGCCGTTGAGCTCCGCCACTCAACACGCAATGCCTCAATTTGGCGGAAAGTGAGGAACGGAATTGTTGAAAGAGAATGGAGTGTCTTAACACTAGATTCTCTGGTTTCCTCTGCCTACCCTGCTATATGCGGGATACAGCGTGAAGTTAAAAAATAAATAAATAATGTAATTATAGTTTTTTGTATATTTTATGTGTTTTTTTTATTTAATTACAGTTCACAGTTACCCCTGACCTAAATTATAGTCAATAAAATTCATTTCAATAATTAAATTTAAATAAAATTTCAAAGCAAAGTAATACAGTAAAAAAAAAGTTAAAAAACCAAAGACAGCGAGATGCGAGAGATACGAGATTGCAAGATTACCTAAAAGCACTTTTAAAAAAAAATGTTTTTACTTTTTAGTTAAATTTTTCACAAATGCGTGTTTTTTTTTATTTCATAGTTATATCATAACTAGCCGTTACCCTTAGCTTAGCTCTCGTCGTCAATGCCAGTCCATAGTACATACTATATATATATATATATATATATATATTGTGCGTATATTAGAAGGCTTTGAAATAGCTAGATTTTCAATTTTTTTGACAAACTATCACGTTTGCCAAAATACTTTTTTTGTTATATATTTTTTTATAAAAAGTGTCCTATGTCTTTTTAAATATCTCTAAGAATATGTGTACAAAGTTTCATGATAATCGGTTGAGCAGTTTTAGAGTGAAAGCGTAACAAACTTACATTCACATCTATCCTAATATATAAAGCTGAAGAGTGTGTTTGTTTGAACGCGTTAATCTCCGGAACTACTGGTTCGAATTGGATTTTTTTTTGTGTTAAATAGAGCATTTATGCAACTGCAACTATTAGGAGCGAAGTAATAATGAAAAAGAAGTTGCGGGATACAGCTAGTTTATAAAATTAGTAGAGATTATTTCATCCAACATTTCAAAGTCGATTATACTTGTATTCTAAGTTCTGTTACAGAGATATATATACTTAAATGGGTTCGATTCCCACTCCAGGAAATGGGATTTTCATTTCCTAGGTTTGGTAACAATGCAAAGCACGGCGTTGCGTTCCACCATTCAGAACGTAATGCCTCAATTCGGCAGAAAGTGGAGCACGGAGTGTCTTAACACAGGGTTCCCTCTGCCTATCCTGCCATATGCAGAATACAGCGTGAAGCTATGTATGTATGTTACAGAGATTACATACCAAAGTAAAAACGTGTTAATTTTGTTTTAACTTTACGCTGTATCCCGCATATAGCAGGGTAGATAGAGGAAACCTGAGAACCTAGTGTTAAGACACTCCGTTCTCCTTTTAACATTTCCGATCCCCAAGTATTATTTCTGGTTCAAATTTTCTTAGCTTGAATATATTTATCATTGTACAAGTATAACACTTTAGTGTACTTTTATAAGTATTGTCTTCATGTTTTGAATGAGTTTTTAAATGGAAAGAAATATATATTGTGTTCACTGAATTAATTCTTTTATGCATTTAAAGTGGGAAGATAAATCTAGTAACACGAACATTGTTATTTCTATCTTCGTGTCATCAGATTCTGATTATAAATGCATAAAAATTGTTATTTCGATGAAAATATATACATATATTTTTTTTAGCTTCACGCTGTATCCCGCACATAGCAGGGAAGCACTGAGAACGTAGTGTTAAGATACTCCTTTCTTTTAAGATTTGTAATTACTTCTGATTTTTTTTTTTATTAAATTTCACTTTCATTCACTCAGCAAAATTGAGCATTTAGGTATCGACGCGGCAGTCATTCTCAGTGTTCTGCCAATGTCGTTCAAAAGTCAAGTTTTTGTCGTCCTCTTAAAATGTTATACGACTACAGTAGTTAAAGTCGATAAGCAATGGAAAAATCCAATATCTCTTTTACACTATAATGAATTAGAAATATATTAAATTAATAAAATAAATATTACACACACTACCATGTGTTTGACATACACTTGTATATAATGACAGACATGTTGCTTAGCAACAACTATTTTACGCATCAACTGGGCCATTAACAATTCTATAATATTTTTTTAGGACAAAAATAAATAAAAAACAGTTTTAAATTTTAAAAAATATGATTTATTAAAAATATCATTTTATAATATCAAAATACATATATATATGTATACATTTTAACAAAGTATATTTATTGAACTCTAGAGTCTTTACTATATAAAAAAATCAAAGAGAACCTAGTGTTAAGACACTCCGTCCTCCGCTTTCACCCGCATTCGAAACATTGGATTGAGTGGCGGAACTTAACGACTTATCAAACCGGGGTATGAAAATAATACATACACACATAGCGTCTCGCAGTATCCCGCATATAGCAGGGTAGGCAGAGGGCACCTACTGTTAAGACACTCCGTTCCCCACTTTCCGCCGAATTGAGGCATTGCGTGCTGAGTGGCGGAACTCAACGCTGCGCTTTACCTTGTTACCAAACCTAGGAAATGAAAAAATCCATTTCCTGGAGTGGAATCGAGCCCACAACCTGTCGCGTTTACAGTCGCACGCTTGTGTCTCTGCGCCACGACGGGCGATAGTGTATATTAATTATTAAAAATGTGATATTGGTAAAGTTAATAAAATAACCTCTTATTTACATTTATTGTAAATTTATAAATAAAAAATATATTACAATTATATATTTGAAATAAAATTAATAATTAATTATTTGCACATTCTAATAAAATAATTGAAAAATATATAAAAATATATTAAAGCAGGCAGTATGTTATTTTTCAAACATATTTTTAAAAAAGTTTTTATTTCTAATAACGTATACCATCAAAAACATAAATGTGAAAAACGGAGCCAAGTTCAATATTAAAATAATTATTCATTTAAATAAGAATTAATTAAATAATGGCTATATTGATATATGAACTTGGCGGCAGACAATATATTTTACAAACATATATAAATTTTATTTTATTTAAACAGCTTCCACCATCAAAGCGATTCCTTGTCCGCCTCCGATACACGCGGCACCGATAGCTCTCTTCAGACCGCGACGTCTAGATAAATATAAATGAATTATTAGCTTCACGCTGTATCCCGCATATAGCGGGGTAGGCAGAGGAAACCTGAGAACCTAGTGTTAAGACACTCCGTTCTCTTTTAACATTTCCGTTTCCCACTTTCCGCCGAATTGAGGCATTGTGTGCTGAGTGGAACTCAATGTCGCGCTTTGCCTTGTTACCAGAGCGAATGAATGAAAATACTTTCAAATATTGTATAACATTTTCATTTCCTCGCAATGGAAATCGGTCTCACAACCCGTCGCGTTTACAATCGCACACTTGTGCCCTGCTCGCGACAGGCTTTTCATCATAAAATTATATATATATGTTATATATTTTTTACTTCACGCTGTATCCGCATATAGGTAGACAGAGGGAACTCCAGTGTTGTAAGACACTCAAGTTCCTCTCGTCGAATTGAGGCATTGGTGCGTTGAGCGGAACTTAACGCCGCTTTGCCTTTGTGCCACAAAACCAGGAAATGAAAAAATTCCATTTCCTGAAGTGGAATCGAACTCACAACCTGTCGTGTGAATAGTCGCATGCTTTCTGTGCCTTTGCGCCAGTTTCTAACACGCCAATGAAGGTTTCACATATTTACTATATATTATAGCTCCTTACTCCTAATCCCGCACATCAGAGTAGGCCCAGAGAGAACCTAGTGTTAAGACACTCCGTTCGTCCTTTCTTAGTCTTACTGAGGTGAGAAATTTACAATAATTTTAATATAATGGATTCCCAGAGTGGGAATCACCAAACCTTAATGACTAAAAAACGTTTAAATCTTTACAGATATATAAGACAATAGTTACATTAGGTGTAAATAAATTTAAAAAAAAATTACAATGAAAAACTATAACAACCATATTTTTATTTTATTTTTTAGGATGGAACTGAGCCTAAGTAAACGAGCAGAAGGACCACCTGATGGTAAGTGGTTACCTTTCAGCCCACATGAACATCTGGCAACACCAGAGATGTTGTAGATGCGTTGCTGACCGACGAGGATACCGGATGAAAGGGGGACAATGTGGTAGTCCACTATCAGAACCACCTCATTTTTGGGGAAAGGGGAGGTGGGAAAGGGGGAAAATCTGGTTGACATGCCACGAACCGACCGCATACCTGCCAGATATTTGCGTAAGTTCGTCTTTGGCACAGAGAGTGGTCAAGTGTTTTCGGTCGGAGGACGAACCTCCTACCACCTAACAAACCATATCGCTTCACCACATAAATACTAGACCAAAAAGCTAGTCGACTTTAAATTTATCAATAAGACAGATATCATAGCAATTGAAGCAATTAGACCATATCTAGCGAAAGTTGATACTTAAATTATTTAAATTTCTAATACCATTTTCGGTAATAGACATCGTTCAGCGTTTAATTGGCTTATATTAGATATTTTGTTGTGTTAAGTTTTACTTCAAACTGTAACATTTAAAATGCTAAATGTACTCATTTGTACCCTATTTCCTCAAAATATATTAATTGTTCAATCATTTTTTTTTACCTTCACGCTGTATCCCGCATATAGCAGGGTAGGCAGAGGGAATCAGAGAACCTAGTGTTAAGACACTCCATTCTCTATCAACAATTCCGTTCCCACTTTCCACCGAATTGAGGCATTGCCTGCTGACTTTGCCTTGTTACCAAACTCAATCTCAACTCAAGTGGGAATAGAACCCACAACCTGTCGCGTTTACAGTCGCACCTACCTAAACCCATCAGAAAAACACACCACAAAATTATCTACATCACAAACTTACCTAAACTCATACAAATTCATTTAAATACATCACTAATTCGCCAGAAAGTTACCTAATTTCACTACAAACTTACCTAAAATTAAAAACTTACCTCAACTCACTCATCTTGAAGAACCTTCATTCGCCACAAAATATCCTTCATTTCCCAATAATTTACCTTCACTCATCACAAACTTACCTAAATTCATTATAAAGTTGACTAAATTAATTAAAAAACAGTACAAAATTACCCAATTTCACTACAAGCTTACCTAAATTCATCCCAAACTTACCTAAAATAACATATTTACCTACACTCATTCAAAATTTACCTAAATTTCCCAAATTACCTACAGATATTTCAAACTTACCTCAACTCATGTACCAAATGCGCGGTAATCCTAGACCCAGAGGCACCAAGCGGGTGTCCGATGGCGGTGGCGCCTCCGTTCACGTTCAGCTTCTCAACGTCTAACTTCAAAGCCTTCGCACAAGATAAGACTTGAGCTACGAAGGCTTCGTTAATCTGTGGATGAATGGGATATGAACCTGCGACCTTTTGGTTTACACATAAATAGTATATTCACGATTTATCCCGCACATAGCAGAGGAAACCTGAGAAGCTAGTGTTAAGACATTTCGTTTTCTTTTAACATTTCCGTTCCCCACTTTCAACGGAATTAAAGCATTAGGTGCTTAGTGGCGGAACTCAACGCCGCGTTTTATCTTGGTACTACAGCGAGGAAATGAAAATACTAAATATTATTTAATATTTTCATTTCCTGGACTGGGAGTCGAACCTACAACCTGTCACGTTTATAGTCGTACGCTTGTCATGCTATGTCCTGTTTGGCAGGGTAGTTAGAGAGAACTTAATTTTTGAGACATTCCGCTCCCTGTATATTGCGTGTTGAGTGGCGGACCTCAACGCCGCGCTTTGTGTAGAGCGGGGAAATGAAAATAATTTTAATACCATCATTTCTTCAAGTGCGATACCAATTACATACACACTTCACGCTTCACGCTGTATCCCGCATATAGCAGGCTAGGCAGAGGTAACCTAGTGTTAACACATTCCGTTCTCTTTTTTACGCCCGAATTTGAGAAATTGGGTATTGGGTGATGGAACTCAACGCCATACCATCATTGTCAACGTTTCTTTTTTTTTTTTAACTTCACGCTGTATCCTGCATATAGCGGGGTAGGCAGAGGGAACCAGAGAATCTAGTGCTAAGACACTTCATTCTCTTTTAACATATTATATTAATACGTGAAGGAAAGACTATAAATCCCTTTATGGATCCCTTAAGAGGAGTATGACATTTTTTATTTTTTTTTATCTTCACGCTGTATCCCGCACATAGCAGGGTAGGCAGAAGGACCTGAATGATGGACCTGAGAACCTAGTATTAAGACACTACGGTCTCTTTTAACATGTCCTTTCCCCACTATCATTTCTTTAATACTACTTAAATAACATTATTTTCATTTCTCCACCTTGGTGAGATAAGGCGCGGCGTTGTGTTCCGCAACTCGAGTTCGTACAGAAGGTCAAAGAACGGAATGTGTTAACACTAGCTTCCCTCCGGCTAAGTGGAAAAAAGGGAAATCTGTTTTTTTGTTTTTTTTTCCAATACTTATCAACTTATTCACGCCTGTTTCGAATATAAATGATTAAAGATGTATTTATTCAGTTTTTATCAAACAGGATACTAATGTAGGAGTTGCGTTTAACAACAAAACGCTTATCTGTTTCAAACATTAGCTTTTTTGTACTGTTACTATATATAGAAAAACAATAAAAAATTAAAAGTATCGAGGTTCGAATCCGCGAATCCGAAGATTAAAAACCACATAGAAATAATTATTATTTTGATATTTTTCATCCAAATTTTTCTTTTTCTAAATTACCCAAAAAAATAACAGGATTTTTTATTGAAAAATTTAGTTCTTTTTATTAATTTTCCTTGCAAGAGGTCATTATGACTCATTGCGACAGCGTCTGACTATAACCACAATAGGTGACGGGTTCGATTCCCACTTACAATCAATTATAATTATATAAAAATCGTTTCTTTTTCCCATACTATGAACCCAAAACAACCATAAATTACATCACCCAACAACAAAAAACAGAAAAATAAATAAAAAAATTACGAAAATCTCCTCACCTCAATCAAATCCACATCATTCAGGCTCATTTTGGTGACCTTCAACAGGTTCTCAATAGCGGGCACCGGGCCTATGCCCATGATGCTGGGGTCCACCCCCACGTAGGACCATCCCACCAGCCTTGCGAGGGGTTTGAGATTCTTAGCAGCTTCCTCACTAGCTAGTACTAGTGCCCCAGCGCCGTCACTTATACCCTAAATGTAATTTTGAATACCTATCTTATTTATGTGAATTAAATAAAAAAAAACTATATATAACATGCTCGAGTTACTAAGTGACGGACAGACAACGTACATGTTATTACTGCACATAGAAACATATACAAACAGATATATGGGAAGGAAAAATTTGGGGAGTGTAGAGGAGCACTAAGAGAGGATTTCTTTAAATTCCTACGAAAACAGGAAAATAATGGATTTTAGATTTTAAAGTCTACGCAAACGTAGCTTATAAATACAGCTACTATTTATTTAGTAATTGTAAAATTTTCAGAGATGCTGACAATAACGTTATAACAAGGGTATAAGAATTTAGACATTGATATGAATGCATATGTTTTTAAAGTAATTTGAACCAAAACGATAAAAAAATCTATAATAACTTACAACTACTATCTTCTTACAAGTGTTAAATTTTAAAAATAATTTCCAAATTTTATTTATTGTAGCTTTTAGAAAATCCTTATTCTAGGCTAAGTAGTCAGAGCGCTTGGACAGTTTCCAACAGGCACAGGTTCGAGTCCAGTTACATTCAAATTTTTACAAAACATATTTTTCGTATCCTAAGTATCTGAAATATTTAAAAAAAAAATAATTTTCTAGCATAAAACTCACCGACGCTGTACCAGCAGTGACAAGACCATCTTTCTTGAACACCGGTGGTAACTTCTTCAAACCCTCAATAGTGGTTTGGGGTCGGGGATGTTCATCATTTTCAACTTTAACTTCCTTTTTCTTAATCACAAGGGACACGGGTTCGATTTCCGCTTTGAAAACACCCGCGTCGTTGGCTGCGATGAATGATTATATAAATGAGTTACTATTATATACGTTTTTTATAAATTTTACGCTGTATCCCGCTCATAGTAGAACTCCGTTCTCTTAATATTTCTGTTCCCCACTTTACGCCGAATTGAGGCATTGCGTGCTGAGTGGCGGAACTCAACGCCGCTCTTTGCCTTGTTACCAGAGCGAGGAAATGATACTTATTGTTATATTAAGGCCAAATTACACAAAATCTTAAAAAATTGTACCCTATTTGTTATTCTGATGTATCTACTGTAGTTTCATCTAGATACAGATAGATAGAGAGTCATTTTATTTCTTTATACGTCGTGGCGCAGAGGCACAAGCGTGCGACTGTAAACGCGACAGGTTGTAGGTTCGATCCCCACTCCAGGAAATGTAAAATTTAGTATTTTTATTTCTTGGGTTTGGTAACAAGGCAAAGCGCGGCGTTCAGTTCCGCCACTTAACCCGCAATGCCCCAATTCGGCGGAAAGTGGGAAAATATTAGGTTCTCGGGTTCCTCTG